>JAOEGS010020036.1:19728-32826 GCA_025447755.1 Corythornis vintsioides
TACAGGTTAGTACACAAACTCTGAAACTTTGATTACTAAAGAAGAAAATCAATGTCATTCTGAATCGGACAAAGGCTGGGAGGAGGGGGATGAAAAGCACACTTGAACAGACTCCTGTAAATGTTTAAAGGGCTCTTTTAAAATTTACGCTTCCTGACCTCCATAATAACTTACATTACAGTTTCTCTAATTTCATCAGGAATGAGACACCCTGAAGGGAAAGGAGGTTTCAGGAAGTGATTCAGAAATTGGTATTGCCACTTGGGTCTGTTGAGACTTGTTCTTTCAGGTGAATGTTTGTTTTTTCAATCTAGCGTATAAGTGTCTACTGAGTATCATCTCACTTGACCGACATGGTTGGAAAACACAAGGGAGGAGAGAGGGGCGGGTTCCTGCTATTCTGTCTCTAAACCATGACAGGAAAGATCACTTTACACCTGAAACTTCCTGCACTGTGTTCATTGCCCAGTTCAGAAGACATGACTCAGATGATTGTCCTTACACGCAAGTATCAAACTCTCACATTTAAAAAAAATAGCTTTTAGAATTTTTTGTTAACCTTACAATTTAAAATATTTTTTAAACCTCCTGGTTCTCTGCTTATGTTAGGTATCTGCCAGCCTCACGAGAATTCTTGACATGTTTCTCCAGAATGACCTTTATCTTATACTGAACAAAAGCTTCAGAGAGTAAATATGAGGTCTTGCTTATACTTCCCATGTTTATTTTGCTGCACACTACATATGATCACAAAACTGACATCACCCCCACTTCACAGGTATTTCTCTTATTTATGAAAAAAAGCAAATAAAGCAGCACAGAGAAATCAAGTTATAGCAGATACCAATATATTGCAGAGTCCTCTTTCCCAGTCATTAATGAATCACTTCCTCAGTGCCGTGATGAAAGGTCATAGAGCTGCTGTAGGTGCCTAATTTCAAAAGAAACCAACTAAGAGACATGATGTTGTGCTGAACTTTCTGGAGAGGACAGAGAAAAACAAAAGATACAGGAATTTGTCTTTCTAATAGTTGCCTTTTTTTTTTTTTTCCCTGCTACAGAGTCTAGGCCATTTTGGAGGTCTAAAAGTAAACCTAGGGCAAATTAAACCTGAGGGTAAAGTATCAGTTTCCAGAAGATCTATCCCTTCACACTTGTAGACTTCTGTTCACCTCAGAATCCCTGCAGAGCCACACACAAGGGCATTACTTTTACCCTAGTCCACCTCCTTGTGACTCCTTTTCTATGCGGGTCCTGATGGGGAAGCTCCTCTGAGTCACTTAGGCTGGACCTGTGCACCACAAATTGTACTGTAGCTGGCTCTTCTGGTCCTGATGGGTCAGATAAAAACAAAAGGAAGGGAAAACCTCTGTCCCAAAGTCTTGAGCCAACTATTATTCATTATTTTACAGAGATTTTATTAATGGTAAGAGCCTAGCACAGGTAGCCCAATGAGGCTGTAGCTGGCAGGCCTGTGTCCTCTGCAGCCAGAAGTGGTTGTGATGCTACTCACTTTTGTCTCACACAATTAAGCAGTAAGGCTCTGAACTTCTGGGCTTTACAGTGTTTCAAACAGTAACTGCACTACAGTGAAAGATTAATTGTACCACATGAGTAACTAGTACAGTAGTTCTACAAGCAGCCTGTTCTTACATTAGCCAAAGTGATGACTCCTTCACTAGACATCAGTGGGATGGAGATTAGACTCTGCAACTTTGGGATTCCTCACACTGAAATAGGCCACACACAGACAGGGTTGTCATTTTTTATTAATCACAGGTAACATAATTCTGGTCACTGCTATAGGCTGTTTTGTCACTATATATAATCTTGCAACTTTCACACAATTTTTGCAAAGCAAAATGAGAACGAGGAACTAATCCCCCTCAAAAATGTCTTAGAGCTTTGGGGAAGAGAGCTTTATCTGTGTGTCTAGAGGCTAATTGTTCAAGTCCCAGCTGTTCTGCCAACTGTGGTTAATATTTTTCTGCCCTTCACAATCCAAGACATTACATTCAATTGCACAGTAACTATTATTCCCTAGTTCTGCAGAAAAAGAAAGCCTAAAAGTGATTTGGACAGCATTGAAACCAGGACTCACAAGCCAGTAAAGGCTCTCTCACAGACTAAGGAGGAGTCAAATGACATGCTTGTAGAATAATTCACTTCCTATTAACATATGACTTCAAAATCTGTGTTAATATATCTTGTTTTGCTTTACGTTTGTTACTTTAACAGCATCTGGCCCCTTAAGGATGAGCTGTAGCAGCCTCCAAGCTTCTCTGGGACTGAGTTTCTCATGATGCATCTTGAGCTCCAGCAGTGGAAGGCTGACCACCTCAAAACAGTACACAGATTGGAGTGCTACTAACAAGGGTGACACCTGCAAAGAAGAAGAAACACTATTGAGCAACCTTTGTCCAAAGCAGCTTCACTTGTATTCCCAGGCACAAGGTCTGTGCAAAATCCAAAAAGATTGTTAAGTGCTATAATAAGTATCTTCCCAGAACACAAAGTGTGGCAAATGAACGATACAGCCTGTTACCTCTTGATACCAAAGGAAATCTTGTCTGACTCAAGCAGGGATTAAAATTTATTCCCAGCTAATTGATGTTTGGAGTCAACGCACTAGATTAATTAGTCGCAGCTCCAGTTTCTGCTTCATGTATTTGCCCACGCAGCTTTGAGGCAGTTTTTTAGGTCAGGCACAAACTCTTACTGTGTGTTTGTGCAGTGCCAAGCACTAGAGAGTGCAAAACGCCCCTTGAAAACTCCCAGCAGTAAACCCGTCATGGGAGGTTGCAGTTGATCTGGTCTGAATTTTGAAAAGCTGGCAAAATTCTAGTAATCTCCTAGGGCCAGGCTGATGGGAGTTCACAGAGCAGCAGACAAGACAAAAGGGATAGGTTGTGGGCTTTGGTCTAATTTTGTGACTTTGCTGCTGTGGTGTGTTGTAAAATAGCAAGCTGCCACCATCAAATTTGGCCTTTGTACCAAAGCAGAACAAAATCAAATGTAACCACAACTGGTGGAAGCTATAGAAAATTAAATAAATTTAAAGAGACATCTGAGATAATTTTAGTAGCTATTATGCCTATCCTTTTCCATATTTCTTCCTTCTAAAGTAAGAGTGAATAGTGGTGACTGGAAAATGATTCAATTTAAAGCTGGGAGATAATGTGATTTTTTTCAATTAATCAAAAGTTCCATAACAAGTTTGCAGTCAAAATATATCAGCAAGCTACAAATGCTTCTGCTCTGTTAATTTATGCAAAGACATTTTAAATAAGATAAAAACACAAGACACATCATTCTGCAGGTGTTCAACAAGACATTTCAATGTTTTCCAAAATAATTCTCCTCACTTAAAAATAAAGTTTCTTCCGAGTAAAAGATATAATGGGGAGGAGGGAAGAATCACCAGAGAGAAATTTGTTTCTTTATAAAAACTGTTTCAATAAAACTTTTTTGATTACCTTTGAGTACATATGCTTGTTTCAAATTTTCTGGAGAAAAAAAGATGGAAGTCAGAAGGACTGAATGGTATTAGAATAAAATTCCATTTAAAGAAGGATAACAGACAATTCTTCCTGATTTAGAGCTAGGAGCACATTAGTACCATTCTTCCCTTCAAGGGACTGTTTACCCTCAACCAAAACAACCCTGTCTCAGTTTATGAGAATATCAGGATGAGCTGCTCTAACAAACTGCCAATTGCAATTCTATCAGGATTTCATCCTACTCCAAAAAACAGCCATCATAAAATGTTTATATTTGAAAATAAGTCCTGTTACTGTACTTTAGAGTTTCATATTATTCCATCTATTTCTTCCTTTATCAGCCCTCAGTCCACCAATTCTGCCTCAGCAGCCTGCAAACAAAGTCTCAGAACACCTCCATGTTGTACTTAAAGTGTTTCCAGATCAAAAATTATGTTGTTCTGAGCCCCATGTGGAATCCGACTAGTGTCCCTCCCTGCACGCTCTCCCATTATGGCCATTACACATACCTGTTCCTGTCCTTCCTTTAATGTAGTAGAGGAAGCCAGTTAATGGTGGAAGAGACAACTGGTACCACCTGAAGCCACCTTTCCACGTCCTCAGAAGGTCTCTGTATTCACCAGTCAATCTAAAGATGTGTCTTCAGAGATATAATTTGTATTCTCAAGGATTACGTGTATCCATTAATGCTTCCTAAGTGAACACTGACAACTTTATCTCACTGTACAACTCCAAAAGATGGGGCTGTAGGCACAGATCTGTACTGCCTGTGCAGTACAGACATCAGTCGAAGGTGGTCTCAGCAGCAGCAGCTGGTTATGTGATGGAGGGTTGCCAGGGAAGTACTTGGTATGGTTTTTGTTGTCTGAAACTGGAAAATGTAACTGTAGGCAACTGCAGATAAGATGGACTGTATGGGTCATGGACTAAGAATTACTGGTAGAGTCCAAAAATAACAGATTTGATTCAGTAATACTCACAGGGTTATGAACTACCTCATAAAACTTCAATTTTCAGATTCACTGTCTTCACTACATTCAAAAACACAAGAAGGACAAGAAGAAAAAATGAGTTTTCACGGCAGACTCATACCCCTTGAAATCTGTGGGGAAAAAATGTTAGATCTTTTTGTCTCCACCCTTCCAAGAAGGTCGGGAAAGGGTATTTGTATGGAGACTGCATTCTTGCTGCAGTACCAGCTTTTCTAATGGTTAATGCATAATACAAAGTTTATCCTCACAAGTGATTTGAATATTGGTCTCTGAAAGCATGAAGTTCTGCAGTTAAACCTACAGCACTGATAACATTGCTGAGTGCTCTGGAGCCAATTCCCTGCTGCCAGAAGCTCTTCCAGGAGGTGCTCCTTCAGAGTATTTGTAAACACCTACACACACCACTGAAGAGGATTACAGAAATTTGTGAAAGGGGAAATAAAATGCCTATAAAAAGAAGCATTTTCTTATTAGATATGGTGTGGGGTTTTTTTTTCCCTTCTGGGGTTTTCACTTGTGGATAGCAGAAATAGAAATATGGTAAACATACTTCCTTGATTAATTGACTTGTGCCTGCTGGCAGATAAACTCAGCTTATTTCATCCATCTATTCTATCATCTATTATGATTAGCATAGCTATGTTCCATATGATTTAAGGAAATTTCAATACATTTCCTCATACTGAGTGTGCTTCACATTTTACTAGTAAACATCAACATGGGACATTGATTGGTAAGCACTGCATAATCCTCAGATGCATTTAGTAAATCACTCTTCTACTATAGATTTTCATATAAATAGAAAAAACAAGGGAAACTATACATATCACATGTAATAAAATAATCCAAATTACTGTCATTTAAAATGTTTATATAATACTAATACAATGTTGGATCGTGAGTGATAAGGAAAAATAAGATGGCACCATTTTTTAATTTTTTTTTTTAAAAAGGTCATAAAAACCTAATCACATCACAGGAAAATGATTGTGGTGATAAAAAAAAAAAATGCATCACAGATGAATCTTTCCATCTGTATGTTATTTGCCACTAAGCAGTCTATCAACATCAATGGTAACATCAAACTGCTTCAGGATTATGACTTTACTCTGCTGGATGTTTACAGCAGCAGCAAAGTAGTCAGTCCCTGTCTCAGCCCACAGCCTTGCTGCTGGGCCAAGCAGCATCAGGTTGAAGGCTTCTGATGTAGGGTCAGGATTTTCTTGTTGAAGGAGAGGTTACTGACTGGGACTGAGGTATTTTCCAACTGCAATTAGGTACATTATTCCTAGATTTGATAAATAACAGGACTTCACTTACTATTTTTAAGGAAAAAAAAAATAAACCTATGTTTAAAAAAAAAAAAATTAAAAAAATCCAACAACCTTTTCTGTACAACTTTCCACCCCTACCTTTTGTTCTGCTATCTGGGAACCTGCCGTCATAAAGGATGACCTCAGGGTCTAAGTTAGTAGGAACCATTTGAAACTATGTGCTACAAGTTAAATGTATCAGCACACAGCTACTCTGTAACATAACATCAGTCCTCAAGCCAGGTTCAACATGGAAATTATCCAAAAGAAACACTGAAACATGTGCACTTCCAGGTCATTCCAATAGGAATTCAGTTTATTGTCTCAAAAAATGTGTATCGGATGTGTTAGTTTATAAACAAAATCTATTTATCCTCCTCTACCTCCCCTTCTCTCCTGCCACCCAAATTACAGACTCTTTGGACAGGATTATAAATGTATATAGGTTTTATTCTTCTTATATAGGTTATATTCTTCTTGGAAGGCTAAGCTACGTTTCATGGAAAGCTCTCTGAACTGGAAGAAACAGGCGTACTGCATTTCTTCCTATTGAGATTCAAATTGTATGCCATTTGCACTCTTAGAAACTGATGACGACACAAGCAGCATTTGATCTGCTTTCATCTTAATGGATGATAAGATACCAGCTGATCCATGTACTGATAAAAATGCACACATTCCCTATTGATTTTATTCATTACTCACAGGAATATGCCAAAGTGAACTCATTTTTTATTTCAAATACAGACACCCAGTATCTTTAGGTTGTTATCACCAAGAGCCATAGAAACGTGAGCTCTTTCCCACCATAAAAATATGTCTCCTTTGCCAATGTTAAAAAAACCTCTTTTGGTTGTCTGAAAATGCAATTCCAAAAATAGTTCCTACTTCAGCAACAAATCCACTCCTGAAGTGTGATCAGTCAGCTACTGCTGAATTTTAGTGATAAAAGTAAGTATTCCTCACGTCAGACTCTAGAGCTGTAACAGGTAAGGAGAGCACAGGCTCTGGAATCCAAGGACAGAGGTTTGATATATTGTTCAATGAAATGCTTACTAAAAAGTGGTGCCTGTAAGATGCCGAGAGCCTGCATTCCCAGATCACATCAGTGGAGCTAGAGGCTGCTCAGCAGTGCAGGAGTGTCATTCATTAGAGACTTCACACCTCTGGCTGTCATTTGTTTTCAAGCAGAGGTATTTACAGTATAGACTTTCTTAATGAGATATAAAGGCTACTTCTCCACACAGACTCAGGATGAAAGTATGTTTATTTACCTCTGATTTTATGTATTACTCTTCTGTGTGCCAGACAAAGCTGTTAATTAAACACAGCCGCTTCTGTAAATACAAAGACAGGGCCTAGGGCTTCAGGCCTATATAAACACCTTCTAAAAAAACTATTTATGAACTTCACAGAATAAGTTAACAATTACAGTGGAGGGCTGTGGGGCCTTCCTAAAGTGATATTTAGCAGCAAGGGACCTCTCTTAAGCATAAGGGAATTCCGGAGGGAGAGTAGCCATAGCAGTTTTAACAGCTATGTTAAAAACCAGTTTTTAACAGCTTCTTAGATTCAAAAATTTCCTTAATTAACAAACTTGGGGAGAATGAAAGGAGTTAGAGAGCTACAGCAAACCTTCCCACTCCTAGGTTCTAGAAACTTTCTTCTCCTGGCAGTTGGTTAGTCAGTGAGAGAAAATATTTGCTGTGATGTGTAAAATCTGAGTCCTTCTATTTATAGACTCTCACTGTCTTTGATGGGATGAGGGTTAGGTTTTGACCACAAATCTCAATACCTGGTCTTAGAACGATCAGAAGCTGATCATTCAAGTTTGAAAATATAATAATAGTAATCAGAACAGCTCTCAACTTCTTTTAGAGCTGCCATGAGTTGTCCACCAATATCCTCACTCAGACAAAAACAGAGCCTCAGTTTCTGTGCAAAATCATGGAAAAAAAATGTTTCTGTGTGACACTCAGAGCTTTTCCTTCAGCACGTGTCCAGCCCATCTGTAAGTACTGACTGAGGAGGATTGTCCTGCAGCATCCTTTACATTCTACAAGAAGATCAATGGCACAGCAATCTCAGTGAGCATCCACCTTCCTTTCAGAAACTCTTCTGCTGGTGATGGAAATAGGGCATCTCCCTGAGGAGTTAAAAAGACAGCTCCGTTTCATGCAGAATGGTGATATTTAGTGGTTTAACCACCAAACCATAAACATAGACACAGAACCATAAACACAAATATCTGCTGGAAGTACTGCACTAGAGTTTCATTTTAGTAACTGTTGTTTGGCTGTGTTCAATTAAGTAGATAAAAAATACTTCTCAGTAGTCATTTCCCATTACTTTCAGTGCCTTCGCCCCTCATTCAGGATCAGAGGAGTAGTAACTGTGTGGATGGCAAAGCTTTCTTGGTGTCTATGGCATAGAGAGGCTTCATATAAGGAAGAAAGGAATTATACATGAATAAATATGTTAAAGCACAAGTGAAATAAAAGAGGAAAGTGATTTAGCAGAACATTTAAAGTGTTTTAATAAATCATAAATTTACATTGAAATGTCACTTTAGCAACTTTCCCTTACACTGATCACAGAACAACAATATATTCTTTGTGTGTATGTGAAGGGCTGTAATATGCTGCTATGTTTGCAGAGCATTTCTGAGGAAAAATAGTGATCAGAGCATAAATAATGTCAGTTTTTACTACTACAGGTCTTTTCACATAGCCTCTCTTAGTTCAGCGTAAGAGTATTGTAGAAAGGAAAATGAAACATTACAAATGTAGATTACAAGCCTGCAATCTCATTCAGAGTCCCTAAAAATATGAAATCCAGAAAAACATGGATTTCTATTCTATTGAAAATGGAACAACTTTATGCTCTACTGATTTTTTAATGCAGTAGATATTGGAGACATGTAAGATGATGCCACGCAGAGATGCAAGAAAATATTTTTTGAAGTGGAAGAATCAGATAAATCATGAATCACCAGTGTCACTGCTAAATCTACGCATGTTCTTATTGCTATTTTTAGATCGCTGACCACCATCCTACCATCCTTGCCCAAGGATTTTAAGCACTGTTTTCAAAGACTCATAAATGAAGGAGATAATAAAATGTGAGAAATCAGCGTAATCACCACAGTAATTTCTGACTTCTCTTCTGCTCTGAGCTGCAACTTTCCATTTAAAGCACTATTCCATCCCCAAATTTAGAGTTTAAGGCCGAAACTATTTGCATATTCAGTACAAAACAACTGGATGGATGTAAAAATCCATAGGAATAGATAAAACTCATTGAGCATAAGCTAACTACCAAAGACAGTAAAAATCTGTAAAAAGCTTTGTTTCCACAGAAAAGATTCAACCATGCAAAAAAGCAGGTACTGTAATTAGTATATTTGATGTTGTTTTACAGATAGCTCTCTTTGGAAGACAGATTCTAAATGGTCTACCTTTATGCATATTCCCAGTACATTCCCAGATTTCATTGCTACAGATCTAGCTCTTAATGGTGCTAAATTCTACAAGATTCAAGAAAATACAAGCTAAGAAGAGCAAACAAATAAATAAATAAACACATAACTCCTTTTTTTGAACTGTCATCTGGACATAGCATAATTTTCTTAAACTTTCTGTAATATCCAAAGACAGAATAAAACTGTAAGAAAAGTGTTTACAGTAGGCAGCAAACCTTTCATTGCCTTTTCCCCTTCACAGTCCCAGTTTCTACTTTCTCATCTCAGCTCATCAGATGTTCTACAACCACAGGATCAGAATGATGTACATTAGAAGGGACTTCCAGAAGTTCCTTGGTCCACTGTATTGTACATCACCAACTTCAAAGTCAGACCCAGATTAAAAACTAGACCCAGTTACTGAGGGTCAAGCCCAGTCCTGTGTTGAGTGTCTTTAAGGACAGAGATTCCACAACCTTCCTCGGCAACCTGATTAATTTTTTTTTTTTTTTTTTTTATCAGAGTCTATCTGGAATTTCCCTTGCTGTAAGTTGTGCCTGCATTGAATTAACACACTCTTTTGTCTCCCTTTAACAGTGATTAAGGTAAAACCTGGGTACAACACAAGACCATTTTTTTTCCTTCACACAACCATGGCATTGCAATAGTCCTTGCTACTTGTACCCAGAATTTATTCCAAGTACATAATTTTAAGGGCTTTAAGTCACCTGAGGCACTGCTGACACATAGACTTTGTGATTGCATACAGACATCTTTGATCAGCCTACTGCAAAACTTATACCTGGGTTGGCAGGGATACAAGGTTACATTATTAACACCGAGATCTACATCATTTAGCCTGAATTTTTTAGCAAAGAGAAGGTTAAGATATCTTAATCAATCTGAAGTCCCTGAAAAGAAGTTCCTGAAGGAAGTTAATGCCTCTCTCGGAAAACAAGGAGTAAAAATGCTATCTGAGAGATGTTATTTTCTGCATAAAGCTTCTATAGCCCAAGGGAAAATATGAAATGGCAACAAAAGGAAAAGGCTATTTGTAAAAGGAAACATATCTGAAGCAGTATCTTACACAACTATTTATAGCTAGAAGGGGGTAAGTATAGATCATCTCAGATGTTACTGTGGCAAAAAACCCCACAAACTCCATTAAAAGAAAGATTGAGAAAAACTCCAAAAGATGTGGGACACACCGTGTGCTACTTCATTGATCTCTGATCTTTGTCACCTGGTTTACACTGCAAGATGAATGACAGCTGAATGAGAGTTGTCCTCTGTATTCTTTGTTTCCACTGAATGTGTGGTTTGCTATTTGTCTAAGGGAAAAAGAATAGATACTGGGGATTGACAGTTTGACATAATGGTTTAGATTAGCCATTGCACCTTGTAAAATAATTAGCTTGGAAGTGAAGAATCAAGCTCAAGAATGTGCTAAATGGAGCAATCATCCGGCAAAATGAACAGGGAAATAATTTTGTAGTTATAGTGGAAGAATCACTGAAACATCCATTTGTCCAGTACATATATGCAATAAAGAAGGTGGCAAATTACATACCATGCTTCTACATGTTCTGATGTGCAATCAGAATAAAAACAAGGGAGCTTACAGAGAGTACTGTATACATCCCAGTATGCTGTATGGGGCACCATGCTGTATGGGGCACCATGCCTATTGAAAGCTACTAAAGAGATAAAAATAGCACAGGTCTCAACACCATAAGGCAGTTTCTGTGGAGCTGGAGATACACACATAAGAAAAAAATACCTCAGTGGGGCCTAGCAGGACTGCAAATTGTGAAGGGGACTAATAAAACTGATAGAAATAAAGTTTTAATGTTAGCAAGACATTTACAAGCTAGGGGGAGATAGCTCCAGGTAGCCTACTCATTGTTTGACTAATGAACTCAGACAGCTGTTCCATTCAAACACCAGCAGTCATACAGAATATATTACCAAGTAACCAAAACAAACATGAAATGAATTCAAGGAGTAAAAGTGATGGGTTGTTTATTTTGGTGAGAAAGCAGAAAACATGCCTAATAAAAAAGTAATCTGCACATGCAGACCTCTGACTGAAGCTAATACATCCTGGGGCAGCACTGAAAATCCTCAATTTCATAGTCATGAAATAGTGGGTGAGCTGATTAGTAGGGGACAAAGGTGGTATTTAAACGAAGAAGGACTTATTGATTTCTGATCAACCTCTCGTCAGGTTTCTCTCGAGCATACTCCACAAGCCGTCTTTCTGGATAGCAGCTCCTTCAGGTAATGCTCTGCTTTGCCAATAGAAAGATCCCGTCCCTTTGGGCTCACACTGGAGTGCTCTCCCCTCTGTGATGTGGGATGAAGTACAGTGTGCAGGGACAACCGGCAGGAGCTGTTCTTCAAATGCACTCCCCTGATGTGTACTAATGCAGTTCTCCTGCTAACGCGGCTGTGCCCAGCGTATCCGAGCTCATGCTGTGCAGCACAGCCCCATCTACTGATGCGAGTATTCCCTAGACAGCAGGATGACTGTTGACTGGGTTTAAAAAACATTTCTGTTTCTGTATGAGTGCCGCTATCATTAGAAGACATTCAAGGACAGGAACACAAAGAGCAGGGACATGATGTTAAGAAGCCTAAAAACTGTAGCTCAGGTTTGCACAAATGACAAAAGAGGGTGCTCAGAACTTCTTCAGAAGCAGTGTGACACCAGCTTCTGAGGAGCCCTAATCAAAGCCAAAAAACCATCTGCTAGCACTCTCTTGAAGCCACACCAGGGATGACTATGACTCCTGGAGAAATGGGAGCATAATCAAATGACACTGAGGGAAAGGACTTTAATTAAGTAACACTCAATTACAGTAAAATGATTTTTATTGTATTTTTGTTATGTAAGAATTATTTTTTATTCCGAATTATTACAGTAATATTCCTCAGGTTGTGCAAGATTTTATTAGCACTTTGTCTTATTTAACAGCTTTATTCAGGTACCAATTCAAGAGGTTTTATAATTGTACTTCCCATTACTAAAATGCTCTTATATGAAACCAGAGTAAGGCATTACAACAGTATAATTGAATCACAGAATGTTAGAGATTGGAAGGGACCTAGAAGATCATCTAGTCCAACCCCCCTGCCAGAGCAGGATCATCTAGACCAAGTCACACAGGAACAAATCCAGGAGGATCTTGAATGTCTCCAGAGAAGGAGACTCCACAACCTCCCTGGGCAGCCCATTCCAGAGCTCCATCACTCTCACAGTGAAAAAGATTTTCCTTGTGTTGACCCTAAACATCTTGCTCTCCAACTTCTCCTCCCTACACACTCCTTTAACATATTTATAGACATTGATGAGGTCCCCCCTCAGTCTCCTCTTCTCCAGGCTCAAGAGCCCCAGCTCTCTCAGCCTCTCCTCATAAGGGACATACTCCACTCTCAACCATCTTGGTAGCCCTGTGCTGGACTCTCTCCAGTAAATCTCTGTCTTTTCTGAATTGGAGTGCCCAACACTGGACGCAGTATTCCATGTGGGGTCTCACCAATACAGAGTAGAGGAGGAGGAGAACCTCCCTTGACCTGCTGGACACACTTGTCCTAATGCATCCCAGGATCCATTGGCCTTCTTGGCTGCAAGTGCGCATTGTTGGCTCATGGCCATCCTCCTGTCCACCAGAACCCCCAGGTCTCTTTCTCCAGAGCTGCTCTCTAATAGATGACTTCCCAGCCTGTACTGATATATGGGGTTGTTCTTCCCCAGATCACAGAATCACAGAATGATTTGGCTGGAAGAGACCTTCAAGATCATCAAGTCCAGCCATTAACCCTACACTGCC
>JAOEGS010020036.1:32926-45010 GCA_025447755.1 Corythornis vintsioides
ATCTCAATTTCACATTCCCTAATACTCCTGAGTCTTTCCACTTCAGCTTGAAGCCTCAAAACCTCATCTTCAAGCTGGGTCGCTCGGCTGAGCAGATCATCCTACCTGCTCACACTGCACAGAGCCATGGGAGTTACCCTCTGAGGCTAGCAACAGGCTGTGTGACTCTCTACAGCCTGTCATCTGCACCCCACATCTTTTAAGCAATATCCGTCTGAATTCCCACATCAACTTTGCAGACAGAACCACAGCCTTCTTGGGCCGAGTGTACACCATATTGATGGGGACCAGAAAGCAGCAAGTTTAACTGGATGGTTTGTTTTTGTGGGTTTTTTTGTTTGTTTCCACATACACACACGCCCGCCCCCGCCCCCTTCTCACGCGTCAACAATGCAGGACGGGCAGAGGCTCCGCTTTCCCGCTGCACGTGAAATGAGCGGCGCTTCCCCTTTAACTGCGTTTAAATCTCCGCGGCTAGCAACGGGAACAACCCCCAGCCACGTGACCCTCTCGGCTGCTCCCGCTAGAGACGCCGAGGTTTTCTAGCCAATGCCCCTGCTCCCGCCGGCTTGCCCGAGATGGGGGAAGCCCGCCCCTGCTGATTAAAAAGAAAAAGAAATAAGGCGATGCTCCGACAGCGAGGTTTGTCTCTTTGTGCTCAGTTTTCTCGCTGCACGCGAACTCAAGGAAGGAAAAGCAACCTCATTTCTTTATATACAGCAGAGGTGATTCTGCTTCCAGCAAGTGTGAAGAATATCATAGCTCAGGGCCTCCTACAGAAAAAAGGAAAACTTTTTCAGTGGTCTGCTAAGTTCCACATCTCAGACTAATCTTGAAAGAGGAATAACAGCCTTTTTAGTGATTTTGATGATGATGCTAAAGGTCCAGCTGTACTCCCCAGGGAATTATATTCAGCTCCCCTGGGGAGCTACCTCAACCCCCCAAGTTTTTCTGTCAGCTTAGGAAAAACTATTTGTATCCTCCTCTAACCCTGACTCTCAAAATAAGGCTCACATGTGGCATCCGATGTGTGGAACTGCTATTTTGGCATCATACATTCAAGCTGGCAGATGCTAACTTCACAATAAAAACGCCCATGTCTTCAAACCTTCTGTGCTAAAACACTCAGAAGATAAGCTGGGACTGCTGCTCTTAACAGCCACTCACAAACAAGCAGCCAGGCAGGTGAACAAACCATGATACTGCTGATGGAAGAAAGTTCAAAGTTCTGCAGATGCAATGACACTGACACCTCCGCAGAGACAGAGGGATGGAAGGGGAAGACACACTGTATGCCTTAGTTGTGGCTATGCCGGTTCTTCTACCACCTTGCCTGAGCAGAGGTACAGCTAGGCCCTATGCTGAGAAACCCCAGATGCAGTGGGAACATTGCCTCTCTCCTCCACCCTTGCCAAGAACAACCTGTCTTCCAGATACTCACAGATTGTCCATGTAGTCTCAGAGACTCATCTCACAACGCATTTAAGTGCTCAAGCCCAGATGTTTTCTGTCATTCATTAGGATTTTCATCTTTGAGAAACAATCATTCCAGTCTTGCCTAAGAGGTTCTTTATCCTATGGATATATTTTACCTTTCTATAAAAAAATGAATCACCCCCTTTTACAGTTTATCTTTTAATTGGTGAAAGACAGAGACAGTCTCTTCACCTCCCGCCTCGTCTTTTCCTGCTCATGTACTCTGGTTTGACAGGCTGGTACCAAGACTCTACAGAGGTCTCCTGGTGATGACCCTGCCAAGGCAAACAAGCCTTCTGTAAAACCCTTCTCACGGCCACCCACAGCAGATGAAACCATTTGGAACTTTCTCCAGTTAATTCTTGTTGTGTCCCCTAATGTTTCTAGGTCACACTTCTTGCTTCTGATTTTTAACCACACTTTCATGATTGGTTTATTTTACTCAGGGAAGTTAGACAGCTCTCAGCTAGAACTGGATTTCACACACCAAAACTTTTCAAGCCACGCCTTGATGAGGAAGACAAATTTTGTTATCTTTATGTAATCTTTCCCTGTAATTATTATTAGCAGTAAAGAGCAGTTACATTAACACTGTTGAGATGAATAATCAGGTTGTTTTAAGTTTCACTTGGGAGAAAAAAAGAAAGACACAAGACATATTTTAGTGATGGATATTTGGTTTTAAAATGTCATGGTGACTTCCAAGCCTGTATTCTCCATGTGGCTTTTTTTTTCGAGTGTGCAGCAAGAGCTGCTTCCATAAGAATAGTAACTGAGGACAGTGAGTGCTATCAACAGTGAGCGCTATCAACAGGGTGTCCATCAGGGCACAGACTGGAAGCCAAGGCCAGTCCTACCAACCCATACAGGAGCAGGGCAACTGGGGAGGGCTGGAGACAGCCCAGCTGGTGTGTTGCTGGGCAGAGGCTGTCCTTTCCTTGAACAGCCCATTTTTCTCAGTTGGCCACTGCTCCTGCAGAGGCTGATGCTGTAGAGAGACATTAGAGACAGTAGAGACAGACTTCCCTCAGCCCCCTATGGCTATGCTCATCACACATGGATCTCCTGTGCCAGCTCAGTCTGCAGGGAGCAGTGGGTAGGGAGAAAGAAAGACAGACCTGTTTTTCCACCTCGGGAAATGAAGTATGGAGAATCCTCACTCCAAACTCAAACTGGGAAAAGGCTCAGCTTAACAAATGAAATTTCATCAGTGCTTCACAGATGTACTCATTCATCATCAGAGGTGAGTTTTTGCCAGCTGCTTGCACACCAGACTTTGGGGGAAAGCCAGGGGAACATGAAAAAGAATGTTTTTTCTATGGCTTTGAAGTGGCAGTAACATGCAGATGTCTGACCACAGGACTGGCTACATCAACGATCACATTAAAAACTGGCATTGTGGTACCTCTCCTTTTGCAACTTTAAAACATGCCACCACCTTACCAGTGCTGTTTTGAACAACGTTATTTTCCTACCAGACCTGCAGCAAAAATCATTAATATCTTGACCTACTACACCACTCCCCAGCCACATGGCAGAGGGATTGCCTGTAAGCACCAGCTCCCTGCAGTCAGCGTGTGCTGCATCAGAATGAGACAAGTGTAATGAACTGAAAAATCTCACAGCTTCATGGGCATCAGGAGAAGAAAGTATGCCATTAAGGAACAACTTGATACACTATATGGGCTAATGTCTAAATTTATTTCTCCTCAGACAGACAAGTACTTGCATTAAGTAAAAAGCTTAGTGAATACATTAAATACTAGAAATAACACACTAATAGTATTTACATGTTGTTGCAGCCTTATTATTTTAAGATGGTAATGGCTTTTCTGCTAAAAACTTTGTGACTGTTACAATTTCTAATTCCTACACTACGTGTGAGTTAAATTATCATGAGTCTCAAAACCTAATGAAATTAATTGGGGGAATTCACAGCATCGAAAATGTGTTTTACATGTCTAGTCAAATCTGATTATCATCATACCCTTCAGAAATGTTATATATTCCCAGCATGTCAGATTTTACATAGAATTACCATTAAATTGTAATGACAAAATCAGAGGACAATGATTAGAATTAATCCGGTAATTTATTTCCATTTTAAGACATTAATTATGTTAGTCACAAGCAAGATAAGGTATTTGGACAGAGGCATTAGATGGTTCTGAATTTAAAAAAAAAATAATGTTAAATGTATTTCTAAAAAGTATCTTCAGTATCATGAATATGGTAAAAAAAAAAATTAAAACCCCAAATAAAAGGAAAGGTATTCATTGCATAGAGTTTAAGGAATTGGTAGTACAGTATTTTTAGATTAAATGTAACTCCTACCTATCTGAAAGCAATTAGGGGTACAAAAAGTGAAGGCGCAGTCCCAGAATCTGCAGAATTACCCATCTCTCACATTAATGGAGAAGCCTGTGGGCATTAAAGGAAAAAGTGGATCTTCCTGAAGATGATATGAATTTTGGCAGTGCTTAGTGTGAACAAGACAGATCTTACAAAATGCACCCAGATGGAAGCTCAGGTTATCACTGGTTGTTTGCATCTAAAGTCAGGATGGCTGGATTCTTACTATGTTTCCCAGAAGGTAAAGATGGTTTCATGATCTTTAGAATACTTGTTTGGGGTGTGTTGAGGAAGCAGGTTATTGCTATTGCTCCAGATCCAGAAGTGGGATTGTAGAGCTCTCTTAAGAAACAGGTTAATTTTATCCAGGTGAAACTGAGAAAGGCACAGCAGCTGCTCAGAGCAGACAGCAGGTTGCAACAGGCAGTTTGAGACCTGGATTGCACTCCATCAGCTCAGACTAGGATCCAGTTGTGTTAGCTATGAAAGCTCCTGCCAGTAGGGCCGTCTCATTATCTAGAATAGTAAGACACACAGAACCATGCCAGCAGCACCATATTACATAAACCTAAGTTTCATGTGGAAAACTAAGGTATAGAGGGCTTAAATATTATGCTAGCAGTTACACAAAGTGAGAATTGAGTGCACATTTCACTTGGACAGTGAGCTCCTGCCCCATATCACCTACTATGCAGAGAGGACATCAACCAGCAGTTGAGATATGACTATGTCAC
Organism: Corythornis vintsioides; assembly: GCA_025447755.1. NCBI lineage: Eukaryota > Metazoa > Chordata > Aves > Coraciiformes > Alcedinidae > Corythornis > Corythornis vintsioides. The sequence goes on from JAOEGS010020036.1 coordinate 37,489, forward strand.
CTGTGCAAACTTTCAGGCACAATGTAAAGTGCTCCACAATTAGTTTTCTTCCAAATGTTCTGCAACATTATGGTCAACTACTGCCCACCCGTGTTGATCAAAGGATATTTTGTTGGCTGCACGGACGTGAAAGGAATTCTATTGCACATAAAAAGACTTGAGCTGTTCTGCATCTCCTAAGCTTTGTCCTGTCTCAGTTTTAATTGATACTAATCATTGCTTTGCAAGGACAGAAGGTAAGGCTGTTCTTCTTTCTAATTCCTTCTTTCTAGAAATCTTTCCTATCCCAATTAAGCTAATCAACATTCTTACAAAGCTTTTTCATCTGAAACTGTCACTATTCCACAAATGTGTTACTATCTACCAATTAGCATTTTCATAACACTTCTTTCTTTTTCATTAGCACTTCAAAATATTCTCATGTTGTGCACTATCTCATTAAACTGGAATCTTGATTATTTCTATTGTGCTAGCAAGTGTGTCACTAGCACTATAATGGTTATCTTTTTTTTTTTTTTTTTTTTTGCATTTTAACTATTCAAATTAAGCAAAAATCAGTTCCAGATCATTCTTTCCATTGCTTACAAGGGTTTCTGAGATGGAGCTTCATTAGCAAAAATTTTAAGGTGTTTACAGAGGAGGATTTTCAAAAGTACCTAAGTCATTTTATATAGTGCACCCTATTGGCTTTTAGTAAGGCAGATAGTCATAAGACACTTTAAAAGTTCAGGGTTTCATTTCTTGACCTGCTGAACCACTTTTTAAAATAGTGATAAATTACAATATAAACAAAATTAAATTGCTTTACCAGATAATGTCAAGTATAATTCTCTGACAGTCTCAGGTGCTGTAAAATAATTTTTTGACCTTTGTTGAATCATTCAGACTGAGTACAGTGATGCCTATATTACAGGCAAGTTGTGGGCCACAATTAATCTTTTGCAAGAGTTCTATGAGACAGTAAGAAAGACAAACTTCCAATGACCAAACACTGAAGTCCTTTTACCTACAAAAGCATTGGTATTTTTAGATTATTGCTAGAAAGCAGGACTCACAAGTAACCAACAGAGGACGTTCAGGCAGGGATGTCTGTTCTGGAAGCACTGCTTAAACACAGCTATGTCAGCTTTCTTAACCACCCCTTATTATCATAGAATCATAGAATGGTTTGGGCTGAAACGGACTTTTAAAGGTCATCTACTCCAATGCCCCTGCAGTGAGCAGAGACATCTTTAACTAGATCAGGTTGCTCAGAGTCCTGTCCAACATGACCTTGATTCCAGGGATAGGGCTTCTAGCACCCCTCTGGGCAACCTGGGTCATCCCCATTGTAAAAAATATTTTCCTTTTATCCAGTCTGAATCTAGCCTCTTTTAATTTAAAACATTACTCAGTGTCGTGTTGCAACACACCGTGCTAAAAAGATTGTCCCCATTTCTTACAGACCCCATCTAAGTATTCAATGGCCACAATAAGGTATGCCCAGAGTCTTCTCCAGGCTGAACAACCCCACCTCTCTCAGCCTTTCTTCATAGGAGAGGTGTTCCAGCCCTCTGAACATTTGAACATTTTAATGACTCTTCTCTGGACCTATCAAATGTTAGGACTATGCTGGCCACTAGATGAATGACGAATGCTATTAAATCCTCTTCCTTCCAAAAGGTGAAGAGAAAGGGAATAAGGGAGAGACACTTATGGATTAGAAAATAAAACTAAAACAGATTTAATGGCAATAATAAGAAAGAAATTAAATCTATATAAATGTACACAAAATCAATATGGAGCCCACCCTCCTATTTATAGCCTACGTAATGGTTATTACATCACTGTCACCACTGATGCTGTGGAGCAGACACTGGGGAAGTTCCAGACTGGACTCAGTGGCAGATGGGAACCAGAATCAGGAGCTGTATTCAGGAGCTGGGTAAAGGAAGGCATGTTTTGGGACTTAAGGCAGAAGAATGGACAGAGTCCTCCTCAGATGCGGGGCATTGAAGAAGAGCTTTACCCACGTGATCCCTCAGCTTTATACTGAATATGATGTATATGGAATGTCAGTTTAGGGTCACTGTCCTGTCTGCTCCTCCCTGCAGGTGCAGCCTTTTACTTTCTGCACCCCCAACATGGCACACAAGACTTAGCAGTGACCACGGTGTGCAAAGAAGCAGGTATAAGCAAGAGTTTTTCTGCACACCAATCCTTGGTAGTAACTATAAATATCAAGCTATCACTTCTAGAAGCAGACACTGTCTGCAAAAATATGCTGCTAACTTCAGAAAGTGCAGTCACTTAGAAGAGACTTGGCTGAAAAGTAAAATCGCTGAACAGAATTAGTGCTGTTCTAGTTCAAACCAGGACAAAGACAAAAATACTTATGTCAAAACTGTAGCTCTGGTGAGCAGTGGGACCGGGAGGTGACTGGCCTAAGGGGACAATGAGGGTAGCAAGTACCTTGGAGCCCTGTGGAGGGACTGACATAAACCAGATCTTTGTTGAAAAACTGAAATGACAATTCTTTCTATCTGTAAGAATGCTCCATGAATTTGTTAGGTGTCTTATTTACATTGAGCTAAATGCATTAAAAAACCAAAAGCAATTTATAGCCCTTTAATAAAAATTATTTTTCTTCTCTGTTATCCAAATTTTCCTACAGTAGTTTATGACACTATAAAACTTCTGTGTTTCTCTCATTGCCTTTAAATCATTCTATGAAAATGAAGTTACTCAAATATATGCAGCAACTACAGGAAAAAAGGTATCTACCTTCTTTTCATTTGGATAAGTTCTATACCAAACTATCAATATATACCATGTAATTTTTAAAAAGATAGGGCTGGATCTGCTTCCTTTTTTTAACTGTTTTGGGCCACTACTACTGAGATTTCATTTTTCCATATTGTAGATAATGAATAGTAAAGGATTTTGTCCTCAATTAAAAAAAAAAAAATTCTAGATGTATTTATGCTTTGTATGAAATGAACTTTTACTTCAAATAGATCCTTTCACAGAAGAGTGAGACCATTGAAATCAGGGCAGAAAAGACCATAGTACACCCTGACACATGATTCAACATATCTAAACTCTAAAAGCTTAGTCTATTTGTCTAATCATATGTTATTTGTAACATTGAACATTTGCTTCTATGCTGCATTGTTCAAAGCATTTTCTTTCCAACCAATTTTAGTGCTTTAAGAGCACTAGAAAAAGACTGTACTTCCCTCTGATTAAAAGAAATCTGATACTGAAACTGGAACTGATTGAGACTCTGCCCAACTGTTCAGAGAACCAATTATTTTACACATTAACCTAAGCTCCCCTTAGCAGCTACTGTAAGCGAAGAACATGTCATCTTCTGGTTTAAGATGAAGACAAAATACCACCACTATTGAATTATCACAGGCTCCATCTGTGCTGAAATTTAGAATGGAATCCAAATAAAAATGTGTTTACACAATTTCACATTTCAGACTATACATCTGACCCTGAGTTGTTTTGCTATACCTCACAAATCTTTTTCTTATGGATCTGAAATAAGCTTGATCTACAGTAAGTTTTCTTAGTGATCCAAATTTTTACTAAATAATTCAGACAAAAAACTCAGGAATTTTTTAGGATTCCTTTTGTTGTTATACATTTGAATTAACATATGAAACACTGCACAGTGTCAAAATATGGACAGGCTGGTTTCTTTTGGAAGATTAGCACAGATTACAAATCACTATAACCTGAATTAGATATATTACTTAGTTGCTACAAATTCTTCCAGGAATTCAAATATTAAAGCTGAATTCAAAAAGAAAACAAACAAACAAAACAAACAACCCACAATCTAATAGGTAAATGAAATAGCAGCTGTACAAACTCTTCCAAAAAGTCACTCAACTGCATTGACATTTCTAGCAGAAGATAGAAACTAATTGTATATTCTGATTCCCACTGTGACCACAGTGTGTCTTAGGGCTAAATTACTCCTTGTGATCTGCTCACTTAAGTGTGAAATCTTCGAGGATGTCAGTAGAAGGCCAACATAATACACTTCTTATGCTGTCCCTGATTTTGGAGGAACTATGCTAGTGGGTCTGCATCTGACTTTTGTTTGATTAAACAGGCTTGCATGGTTGCTCTAAATAGGCTTTATTTCTGTCCCTTGTTAAGTAATTTCTATCTAGAGCTACTGTGTTCCTCGTTCCACAGGACTTCATTGTTGGGTGAATTTATTCTTTGTACACACAGTGTATGATCTCTGGTTATATTTCAGGATTCCTTGATCTGGAAATCAGACAGCTTTGCTTAGTGTTGCAAGGAAACAAGGTATATTGTGGTCATGTCCATGTGTCTGTCCTTCTCCGGCTCATCAGAGCCATCAGAGTAAAAAGGCTGATTTCACCTCTATTTGACAGGAGATAAGAGACTGCAGAGATGTAAGGCTTCAACACTGCACGTAGGCTCTGAAAGCCAATTTGACCCGACCAAAGAGACTTTCTTTGGGCAATGGAGGACCTATCTAACCCAAAACAAAGCATAGTACAGAGATACATAAACTGGTGGCAGCTAAACTCCAGTGTCAGAAGCAGCAGCAGCCCAGCTTTGTCCCTATGAACTAAAAGACTGCACTGCATATTATTCGAGGTAGAGTGTAGACAACCATCTAACCCATCTCCATGTGGGTTAGATGCCATCAGAAGGACGACTGAGGATGATAGGGACCTCTGTCAGACATTTCTGACACAGTACCTACTTGAATAAATCAGAGTATTGTGAGCATAACCAAGGAAATATTGAGTGGGGACTCATCATTTTCATGAGTGTGACTTTTTTTTTAATGAAACATTAATAAATTAAACAATTATTTGCTTCACATCTGTAAGCAACCAGCTGCCAGGAAGAAGTCAAGAGTCAGAAGGGAGCTCATGGTGAAAATGCAGTCATCTGAAGTTTGCCTTACGGTCCAAGCAGTATCTTTTTAAATAGAGACCAAAACAAAAAGAATCGTAGAGATGTTTGTGACTGATTTACAACTGATGATCCCACCTTCCCACCTTAGATTTTTAATGTCTTGAGTGGAGAAAGAAAAATCATGGTTACAACCTGGAAGAAAACTCTCAGAGCCTGGGAAAACAATGCTTAATCTTTGAAAAATAATTAGAACAAAGGAAATTGTACAGTCCATGAAATGTATGAAGACTGACCAGTGGTAATAATAGAAGTATGGAAGCAAGAGAAAATTTAGACCTTATGTATGCTTTAAAAAAGCTAAACAACAATCCCCCAAAATAACTAAAAGAAAAAAACCATCAAGACCTCAGAGTTTATAAAAAGCACAAAAATATCATATGCCATAGCAAATCAAGACAAAGCAGGACAGGAACCAGGATGTTAAGACAGTAGCAGTCTGCACATGTTAGAAGAGCAGAAAACTCCCAGGCAATGATGACCAGTTGAGCATTACCAGAGTCCCACTGAAAACACCGAGACTTCCTTTGTGTCATGTTACAAGGCACATGCTAAAACATTTTGGTTTGTTAGCTCAGGGCAAAGGATTTAATATAATCCAAAATGCTGTGTTAGTGAAAAAAAAAAAAATGTTATAAATGTCAGGTAACAACTAGAAAACATAGAGATGCTCAGTTCCTCACAGGACACAAACCTCTTTCAATACTGGCAAATCCCTAGGTGATAAAAAGGTGAAGCATTTCTTTTATTTTCACCATCAAGCCATGGTCATATCTTTCAGGGATAAACTTTATGTTTTGTGAAATTTCACTTCCTAGCTTTCTTTTTCCCTCACATATTTTTTGGATTTGTTTTTAATGATAATGTGCATTTGGTCCTCAGTTATTTCTTCAAATGTCATCCACAAAATGTAAATCCAGAAGATCTGATAGCCAAACATCATTGATATTTGGTCTTGAACAAATTACATTCTTTTACAGTATCTTACAACACACATGGATAATATATGAAGAAGGAAACAGCAGGAACTCTTAAGCTTGAAAGGTGATTTGCACTTCTCAGATACAGAAATGGCAATAAAAATAGGATATTTATGATATAATTTACTCCTTCATTAAGCAGCAGACACTGTAAGTGTCAGCCAATAGCTGTAAGGATTTCAGTATTGGCTCTGCTTAGTGGCTCATTAAAAACTGATAAAAGAACAGCAGTCTAACTTAAGCTAAACCTGCTACTTTTCCAAATGAAGTATGTTGTCATACTTTGACAAATTAGAATATCTATTTGGATATATGTGCAACTACTGAACATTTTGCTAAAATTTCAGAAATATCAGATAGTGAAAAACCTCTCAAATCAGTTCTGCATAATACACAGTGAAGTACAATGCTTAATATTTTCTTCACCTACTGAATCTTTTCTTTCTAAAGAAAGGAGTGATATTTGACACATCTTTTGGTGCAGATTCAATGAAGTATGCATTGTTCTCTGCTACAGCCTCACCGCTGACTTCCACAGTCCATATTCTGTCTAATTTCTGAGTCACAGATGACCTTGCAAGCAATCTACTTTTATTACTTTCTGTCAGATAGCTGGGCTGATGTATAACTCTATTTCTATAAACAGGCTATTTCCTCAGCAGGTATCTGAGTTTTATCAAATGTATCATTCTTCAAAGAGAGCACTTCATATAGGCACAGTTTTTCTTGGTTTAAGAGCAGTCTGTACTTGAAAGAGATGATCACCATCACAAATTTTTTTTCCTGCTAATAGTATGCATCATTACATATATAAACTCCTACATAATGCTATATTTTCATATGAACACACTCCAGTTTTGTATTGTAAATGTATACATGCAAAATAGGCATTTGCACAAGCAAAAGAGATAAAGGATTGCACAAATTTGAGGAGGTTTGGCATAACTTAGTCTGATTTGCCATACCTAAGTAAGATTCTCCATCCAGCCTTACACATCCTAAACATAATGCCATTTATGTCGACTTTAAAATCTGGGACATTTACTGTGAACATCTTTGTGCAGTGCAAGAGAAGGAAGAGCTAGGGAGGCCCCAAAAGTTCACTTCTTAGACTGTCAGGGCTTTGAAACGTTAAACACATCTCACCGGTGAAATGTAAGCTGTTGGGAGATACATTGCCTCTGGGTAGTTGCTGTGACTGTCTAGGTGCCTGAAACCTTCCTAACCTCTGTGGGATGTCACTGACACAATTCTAAATTTACCAAAAATGTAAGGGAAGAATAATCAAGGCTAGTCTAAGGCACTACTGATTTTCCAATTGTCCAAACATCAACCTAACCACCGTTTCACTACGGCTATAACACTCTCTTTAGGTTGTGCAGTGGAATAGATATCTGTAAGAACAGTATATGTGGTAATAAGCAATTTTGATTATTCATGTAATGCAGATTAGAGAGAGACTGTAAAAAGATTTGCCAGTTATTCTTTTGAGTAGAAGGATGAAATACAAAATACACACAGAAGGCCAGCTGAACCCCTTACTGAGGCAGAGTACTTAGTAAAGAAGGTATATATATATATCTCAAAGA
>JAOEGS010020037.1:0-29220 GCA_025447755.1 Corythornis vintsioides
TTTAAAGAAAAAAAAAAAAGAGGTTAAGTAGTCCTGTTTAGAACTTACCTGTTGCAAGGGCTCATCAATAATATTTGCACCTGTCAGTCTTCTATCTATCTTAATAGGTCTGGCTTCATGTTTCATTTCTTCTATGCACTTGAAATAAAAGAGGAAATGTAACTCTACAGGTTTTAGCTTTAGTGTATATGATATACTTCCAGTAATGACTTCATACAACATTTTCCCCATCTTCCTCTATTATTACAATTTACAGAGTAGCTAAGGTATAATCACAGTATCATAGAATGGTTCTATCATAGAAAGGAAGGGACCATTAATGCTCATGCAGCCCAAGCCCCCTGCAGTGAGCAGGGACATCTTTATCTGGATCAGGTTGCTCATCCATCCTCAATGCAGATGTTTCCAGGAATGGAACATCTACCACCTTTCTGGGCAACAAGAATACCTGTATTTTTCACTATGTAATAAATAGTGGTGAAGAACTAACCTGAAAATCACATTCTTGCTTAGTTGTAAAAGGAGGGAGGGGGAACTTGAGAGTAGCCCAAGACAGTGTGAGAGTAATAAAGTGTCCTTTGACAAAGTTGAGATTAAAGTTGCAATAAAACCCTTTTTTTTTGTCACAGAAATAACAACCAAGCAACCTACACTTCTATTAAAGAAAAAATAAAAGTTCTTTAATCTTTGATCTAGAAAGTTATGACCATATTAGAAACAGGTAAGAACTGCCAACAAACATAAATGAAAGTTATAAACCATATGTCCAAGGTTTCTATTCCATGTGACTCTCCTTAATTATCTCTCAACCAAGCCCCTGAACAGTGAATGGCAGTGGAAATAGCTGAATCCAGAAAATATTCCTTGTCCTACTTAACCAACTCTGTATCACAACCTTGAAGTATTTTATTGCTAAATCCTGTGTATTTAACTCTCAAGACAAGGGAATGGTTCAGTTCTACTTTACAACAGATGAAGTTGACTCACATTCAAACAATACTCCAGTTATATACTACTGAAGTTAAAAATAGTTTGTAATTTTCTACACTGTCAAGACAAAGCCAAAGAGAATGGAATGATTATGTATTTTTACTGAGCACTGCATAGATCAAATTATCAAACACAACTGTTAACTTCTGAGTGTACTAGTTCATAAACCAGGAATTCTACCTCTCAGCTATCAAGAATGTATGCTGTACTAAGCAGATGAAGATTTATCCAGGTAGGAACCCTGAATCAACCAAAATGGTGTCTATTGAGAATTCAGGAAAATGCTGAGAAGGGGATCCCACTTCTGCTCCACCTTTTATCTTTTTCTTTCCTGGGTTTTTGCTTGGTCTTGAAGATAACCAAAGACAACAACTTTTACAAGTCTTTCTTCTGTCAAGTCCTGTAAATCTAGAGTTTATTACAGTTTAATCTTCTTTCTTAGGCAAGCACAAACACTCCAACCACAAACAGATGAAACAAAACTGGAGAAACTACAGATCCAGTGAAGACAACAATGGGTTTAGTAATTCCCTCACAAATAATACTAGGCAGTTACGTTTTACTCTTTTCTCATAATGGAGCCAGAAATAATATTTCAAACAAACTAGGTGCCCCTGCTCAGACAGGGAGGTTGGACTAGATGATCTTCTAGGTCCCTTCCAACCCCTAATGTCTATGAAATGCATGTTTAAGCATTTATGAAATGGAAAAATCTTGCATCTCACATGCACATTGCAGCTGACTCAAAGCACCAACAGCAAACTCTTTCACCTTGTGAAATTCTTCAATTCACAAATTGAATTTTCTATTTTCAAATGTATAAAATCTGATCTAGAAGTTAAGACCAGTATAAGACCAAGATATATATTTATCTCTTACCTTAGGGATCCCAACTGATGTACAAGGAAGAAATGAATGTTCACACTGTTCCAGGTATTTTTCCGAGTTGCTTTTTCCAAATAAAAAAGTAACCACTAAACCCCTAGAAGGAAAGAAGACAGAGTGCCTAGAGTAAGTCATCTTTTCCCCCCCTCTAGAAAATTCTTCACAGCAAGTTATCAAAAGACAATATGACAATTCTCCTTGCACAGTGTTCTTACACAGCGTCGTGTGCCACTCAGAGTGACTGACACCATGCTGAGTGTCACCCAGTCCCATCAAGCTTGATATGTTCCCATCATAGAACTCATCTCTGTGCTACTCAGCCTGCTGCCCAAGGACCAGTCTGCACAAGTTAGCTAGGCTCCCAAATGCCAGCACCTGGAAAGAGAGGTGCCACATGAGCTGTTCTGCCTGCATTTATACAGAGATCCCTTTCGTTCAACGCCACCAAGAAATAAACTCCTTAGAGATACTGAGGCTTAAGCCACAAAAAAACAGAGCAGGAAGAAAGTGATGTTGTAACTACTGATTGCATAAGTTTAGAGAAGTAGTACAAAAATTTGGGTGGGAACTTTGAGGTGCAAAGACCAAAAAGTGCAGGGTAGGCTGCAGAAGAACAGAGTGCAGAAAAAACCTGGGGATAAGTCACACACAAAGTCTTGGAGTTTTAGAGGGTCCTGAGTTTTTTTGTGCTTTTGGGTTGTGGGGCTTTTTTTTACTTTTTTTGGTTGGTTTTAATTAATTCAGCAAATAAAATCTGAATAATTTAATATTAATAATAAAATCATAAATAATAAAAATAAACTCCATCGTTAATTTCAAAAGAAGTTTAGATCAGAAATTCATTAACTTCTTTCCTCACAATTCTACAGTGATATATTATGACAGTTAAGCAGGACAGCAGTTCCTTTTGTTATTCTTTTTATGATATAAAGGCATTAGGAAAATAAAAAAATGACAAAAAGTTCAATCTTGCTACAACAGCAACAAATTATTTACAGCTTATGACACTAGAACACAAAAGCACAAAGCTGGTTTTACTAAGAAATAAATGAAAAGACAAATATGTATATATTTTATATTTATGGCTTGTGTGGAGGATGTTTTGTTGTGCTTCTATTTTGATGTTTGGGTTTTCTTTATTATCTACCACTTTTATATTAGAAACCTCAGTCTTAAAACACACAAAAAAAAATACAAAAAAACCCAACCCACAAACCAATAAAAACACAGCATACACAAAATGCCCTTTTTTTTTCCTAAAAGCAGTTTTTACTTCAAACATTTATCAGCAGCTTTGCAGGAGGCAAGGAGGAGATGCTTCTCTTTTATTCAAATGGATTGGACCCTAGGAAATAACTAACTAGATTATAAAACTGTTTTATCTCAAATGTTATGAGACACTTATAATGGCTCAAAAACACTAATATGCTACCAATATAATTTAAGTGTATGTTCATCATCTTAGATCCCCTTAAGTATGCCTTTTAAGCTAGAAATGCTAGGAGCTTCTGACTCTATAGCAGAATTTAATTCTCTCATTTGAAATCTTGTGTGCATTAGAGAAGGATACTTTGCCTGACTATTCAGTGCTTGTTCAGCTAACCATAAACTTCTAGAGTAAATGCTTCTCTGATTTCTCTACAGGATATTCAATATAGTAAATAAGAAAATATTTTAGTGCTTTATGTAAATGAATAGCAGAAAAAGGAAGAGACTGTACTCAAATTTATTGTTAAAAATATGTTATTATTGTTAATATATTATAATATTGTTAATATTCTCATATGGACAGACTAAAAACACAAAGGTGATAGACTATAGATAAATCTTTTTACCCTCAAGTCTGAAGAGTAACAGCCTCAGAAGGATTATTTATCCAAGTCAAAAAGCAGCTTCAGAACCATTCCCTATTTGGTGAGCAATTAGAATCATCCATTTAGGCAGCCAGTCAATAGGGATGTGATTAAAGTATCACTAATTATGGTTTTAAAAGGAATTTGCTTAGTCCTGAAATGACAGAGCAACTGATGATTTGATAAATTTCAATTCTCACAATACCAAAGCCTAAGGCTGTCAGCAGAGCCACAAATTCACATTATCTTTGTTTTACTCCTTTAGGATGGAAAGGGGAAGGAAGGAAGGAAAATTAAGAAACATTCATAGTAGAAAGAAAAGGCAGCTGATAAAAGGACAAGCCCAGCACTCAGGTTAAAAAGAGAACTGCCAACAGGACAGGAGGGAACTCCTGGCTAGGGGAATTCAGAAACCTTTGATGTGGGACACTGGTTTTGAGCAAATATAAAAAGTTAGCAAACTGCATGACAAATGGAGAAAGAATTTCAATTTTCAACATAAAACTCTACCATAAAAATCCCTGCCCAAAGCTGCTATTTTGCTCCAGAGTATATTATTAAGGGCTACTATAATAATGAAACAAAATCAAATATTTTATAAGTTTGTATAAATGATGCTATGACTTACAATTCTTAATCAATCAAAAATTTTCTTCACAATGTTATTTTCTGCTTGTTTCTAAGGAAAACATCACTCTAACTTCATAGGAATTAACTAAAAAATAAAAAGTAGGCAAGAAAAATTTAGTAATAAAACTATTTGACCTAGTTAGAAGTTAGAAGCCACAGTGCTCTATGCCCACTGTTAAAACTTAAAGTAGGTGTGACACTGAAAAAGATTAACAATGCTCACAAAGGGGCAAATCTCACCCTTAAAGTGTGTTGAAGTAATTAATTAATTAATAACATTATCCTGGAAGGGCTGAGACCTATCTATCCACATTCAGTAAACATGTAATAGGGGGATGGATACTAATTCTGCTTGAACAGATATGGATAAACTCCCCTTGTGGCAGTGCAAGAATAATCAAAATATACCAATCATACATTAGCAACACTTAACATCAAAAAAGCATTTATTTAGAAGTTAGTTTAACTAAATTCTTGCTCTAGTACAGTGTCTATAGAGTTCTCAGAGATGGAATATGAATAGAGTTGAAAACCAAGAGTGGCAGGTCTAATTCTAGCTGCTAAACTCCAGTACAGGTTTTGATGAGACAGAGGAATATCTAGAATGTTCTCTATCCATGTTCTGTACTCTATTCAATAAGAAGATTAAAAGAGTGTTTCAAATGAAGGAAAAAAATAAAGATATCCCAAACACCCTGGAAGAAGCAAGCTGGCCTTGGAGAGCTTAGAACTCATCTCTCCTCTAGATGAGTCTTATGAGTGAGAGGAAGAAAGAATACTGATTTAGATGTGGCATTAAAAATGCATTTTAATGGTATATTATTTTATAATATAAAATGCAGTGACAGTGCTAAAAACCTACAGAAACATCACCTGTTTGCTCCCTTCTTAGAGAAGGTGTCTACATCAAAATGTAGCATCATTTCCACACACCCTGAAAGCATCCACTAACCTTCCTCAGGAATCAAGTATTTTAGGAAGGAAAATGAAATTGTGCTAAGGAAAGGGGACATAATTACTTAGTAAAGACCTAGAAGTGATATAGTAAAAGGTGAACTGAAGTTCACATTGGTTTTATATATTTGTCCTCTAACAGCCATTATAAATAGCCTTTAAAATAAACAAACACACACAACCAAAAAAAAAAACACATAAAAAACCAAAATCCACAGAAAACAACAACAAGAGAAATCTTTTGCTTGAGTAAAGATACTACAAGCACCATTCAACAGTGGAAAAACAAAAAAATCCACAAACCTACTTTTGATGAAACTGAGATAAAGGAAAAAAAATATTGCTCAAAGACCCAGTCAAATATGGAGAAATTACTTAGAAGTGACTTTAGATTTTCAGAGCAAACTATCTAATAAAACACACATTAGAATTTAGTATAATTTGCTATGAAAGTAAACCATGAAGCAGTATACTTACCCACCCACAAAGCAGATGATATAAAATGCAAAATAAAATATAGTGAAGGGTCCAAAAGTTACTAGAAAAAGCACAAGGGTAAGACTTCCCCATCCCCATGTGGAAAGACTGATCTGTAAAAAAACATATGGAAAAGGAATAATTAATACACTATTCATACAACTTGAAAACAGGATTTATAGTCTGCACAAAGCTTGGTACATTTAAATATAAAAAGTTGTATTGGTTGAAACAAAAATCTTTTTATAAAAGCATAAAACCAGTTGTATTGGGGGCTAGGATAATTTTGAGAGCATTTTTCTAGCAAATATTGTTACTCATGGCTCACCAGATGCAACTATCACCCTTTGAAATGTCATTTCTCTTTCTATTCTCATTTTGTGCAATTTCTTGAGAAATCAAGAGCATTCAAGCACTTTTTAAACACCCGAATACTATTTGGTTTTAAAATCAAAAAAACTATTCTAGAAATTAAAAAATATTCCAGATTCTCAGATTAAATGTGTATATACACATATATATGCAGGGTAATTAAAAAGCAAAGTAGGGAAAACCTGACTGAGCTGAGCTGCAGTCATTTTGGACCTTCACAAAGCTGCAGTGCAACGAAGAGAATATCTATTTAATTCAGTTTATTCTCTAGTTCAATATGGAAAGTGTGTTTCAGCCAAGTGCCATGAGTGTGAAACTGGAGGTATTTATAGGTCACCAAAACAGTTCCAGCTCTAAGCTTCTCAACTTCACTTTTTCTGTTGCTGTTGTCTCATTTACACCTTTCCTAGCAGCAATCAAGTGACACCCTGATGGGAACTCAGACAACTGCTGTGTCAACAAGGAACACTAAGAGTACTGAAATAAACTTGTCTTGCAGTTTGACATCAGAAAACAGGCAGAGATTGAACACATTTGCAGAAAGCCTTTTTTTAGCTTTTAAGATGGAGGAGAGAAGAAGCTTGCCTACAACTTTTATTTCTCTAAAGCAACTGTTTAGATTTTGTCTTTGTTTATCTTAGGCATGGGATTCTGAAGCATCAACTTTTATTAAAATTAAATTAAAATCAACAAGGTGAGAAGAGACACTAAAGTGAAGTCACATAAGCTTGGTTCAGCTGTTACAGATAACTCTACTGCCTCTCAATGCCAGATTTAATTTTTTTTACAAGACTTTGTCCCTTTTTCCCACTGAATGCCTTTGCCAACTACTGCCAAGCAGCACATTAAGAACTTGCTTTGCAAAGGAAGGAAGAGAAGATATACAAAAGAATTTATATATCTGCTTTTCCTTCCTTCAGCTTCTGCTTCATCATTAATGCAGCTTTTTGATGGCCCCAGCTGTACACTGCTATGGCCAGCAGCACTGAACTAACTTAACCATTGACCATTGCAACTTAACTTGACCACTCACACAGAAGCTTATGTCAATCTGAGACTCACTGGCTAGAAATCAAGCACTCAGGCCACACAGTCTTAAATCAATAGTTTCAGAGAAAAACCCCACTGTAATTTAGTACACATGCAGCTGCACATCATATCCTTTACTACTTATGAACCCTGCAGCATTTTGCAGACAAATCAATGGAAGCATGGCAAGGATTTCATGTCCTGACCACAACAGCAAAGATTTACTCTAGTACCAACACAACTCTTGTCTTTAGAGTCAAGTTTCTTGTTTGCTTAGCCCAGCTGACAAGCAAAATGCTCAGCCTTGGCACACCTTTCATCAAAATGAGTCACCACACTAAGTTTTTTGCTGGGATTTAAACCAGTGATTTTGAGTTCAGTGCAGTACCACTGCTCCTCCAGAGTCCAGCTGACATGCACTCCTTTTATCTTCCCCTAGCCCTCCTTCCCCAGACACCTCTCAGGAGGTTCTGGATGCCAGGGTCCTCCCACTGCAGCCAAGAGCTCCTGTCCCAGGCACTCAGCTCTCTGCAGGATTCTGATAAGCAAACTATTATTTGGCCTTTAGGTAAACTTTTTTTAATATGAAATTCTGCAGAACTTCACCTCTGGGCTCATATTAAAAAAAAAAACAAACTGTCAAGGATTGCATATAGAGTAGGTGTCAAGTTTAATTGTGTTAATTCTATACATGTGGCTTTTAATTTTACTTCCATTTTGAGTGTAAATGGCACTTGTTCATGTATAAACCTTTCTGTAATTAAGGTGTCATTTTTGTCAAGTAACTAAAAACATTATTTTAGGATGCCAATTACTGTCTCTTCACTAGCATGACAAGTACAATTGGAAAACTCTATCAACCAGAGTGCCAATTTCATCTGTGGTGTAATTGTTATGTTACAATACCAGGAGAAATTTAACAGTTGTGAAATAAAACATTAACATCTTCATAATTAGATTGTAGCTGCCAAAGTTACAGCACTCAAGTGAAAGAGAGGCACATCCAAGAGTGTTTTGAAGAGTTCTGCATGTCCTTGTTTCCTGACATTGCTAAAGGGCATTTTTAACCTCTTCCTTCTCATGTTATGGCCCTTTTCCTTTCTTAACCAAAAGGCAAAACCTCAATTCCCACTTCAGACTATGTAAAAATAACTGTAGTGAATCTACACAAGAACACTATAGAGATTTAAAAACACCAAACCACAGAAATGTGCATAACACATCTTGCTTTCATTGTTCTCAGTTTAGGTTTATTTTTTACCAAAGCACTAATCATCTTTTAAAATAAAAATTATCACAATGTTGTTTAAAAGTCTGGCCAATGAAGTTTCTTCTGGTAAGAGCAGTGTTGCTGCTGAGCCCTCCTGGAAACTCTGGCAGGCAGAAATCCATCTGTCCCTCTGCCTCACCTCCCCCTCTGCCAGCCAACACACACTCCATATGTCCCATGGCTTAATTGCTTAACAGTTGGATTAATTCAAGTGCAATCATGTCTAACTGTATTTAATTTGCATTTTCCTGCTGCTCCTCACAATGCATCATTAAGACAAAAGCTTCTAATAATTTCCCCTGCCCCCCCCAGTTATTATACAAGGCAATCTCACAAGGTTCTTATGGATAGGAAATTATTTTTCACCTATATTCTAAAATCAGTTACTGCACTTTTTCAACTGTTCATGAATTTTACATTTAAAAGTGCAAACCTTCATGAAGAAAATGTTAGTATATATTCTTACAAGTACATATTATTAAAGCACAGCATATAGAAGTTTAAAAGCTAAAGGGTAAACTTCAAACTATTGGACATGTTATTTCATTTTCATTATTTATCTAGAGAGCAACATACTCCATCACTAAAACCTGCCTGCTTGCTGTATTCAGAATATTACTATTATAATAAAAACAGAAAAACTCTGTTTCATATTTAGCTACAATTGGTTTGTGTAATGAAGCTGATGAAAGAGCAGTCTTCTGCTAAATACTGATAATTATTCAACCAGAAATGGTATTTTCAACACAGAATTTTCAAGTGAAAAAAACAAAGTAAAATTCAGCCTGGATTCAGGAGTCAAGATTTCCTCACACACACTTGCTCTGCCAGTATTGCAGGTGATTTGAGATTAGGAAATCAATATTTTAATTTTAAAGTGACACAGATTTTACTAACCTCTCTTTTCATTGCTAACAGCTATTTTATACAGCAAAACTATCATCAAGGGACAGAAAGCCTCACTTTTTGTAAACTGATTTTGAAAGGGCAGTGTTTATCTTAGCATGAAAATAAGAGGCCACCACACACTCTTTCTGATAACATGCCCCCATTATAACCCACTCTGAATCATATTCTAGTTTAAAAGGATATGGAATTTTGGTCAAGTTTAAGAGCAGCACTTGAACACCTTGGACAAGAATGGGAAATCAGAGATGTAATAGGATGTAAAAGAGGAGATTCAGCTACTTAAATAGAAAAGTGACACATTCACACTCATTTGTAATATAATTTCAAAGAAAATGATCCTTTTCCTTTGTAACAATCCCTACTGACTTGTATCTGAGCTGCTGCTTTAGCAGTGTGGACAGAAAACAGACAAAAAGGGTAACATTCTGAATCACCTTAGGCAATTCCAACAGGGCCAGGCTTATTGCTTGACAGGATCACGTAAGGGGATCCAAAATGAGAACAACAAAAAAATAATCCTTCTGTCTTGAATTCAAGCCAATGAGATAATCTAGAGTGTTCCGTGTTCAGCCTCTGCATAAACAGATTACACCTATTACAAGTTGTGGGGAGAGAGGGGGAAGCCCCCAGAACCTCTCAAGTAAAAAAATCAGTCTGTTCTCTTAAATGGCTTAAAAAGAATGAAATCACATGTTCTTTACTCAAGAAACTTACTGTGATATTTCATTTGTGTTTACCACTCATGCAGCATTTAATACCTGTTACTTTCTTGACTAAAACTGCAGCAAGGAGTTATTTACAAGCTCCTTTCACCAAGGTTTTCTTTCTTCACTGCCACAGAAACTTAATCCCGTTAAACTAATTAAAATATCATCAACTTTGCTTCTAGAACAACTTCTACCACTTAAGATTCCCCACTTTTATCTTGCCAGAAACACATTAGCTCAGATGTAAGAGGTTGTCTCTTTATAGCCCATTTCACTGAAAACTCAGAGCAAAGCTCGTGGCCACTGCAAAAACAGGCATACAAGGTTCATTTTTAAGCAGGTTTCTTCTAGAACAGAGATGCTTTTTCAAGGAAGAAAATAAAGTTATTTCAAGCTTATGTTCCATGCTAGTGGTAACTTCAACTGAGTATCCTTTTACCAAGCAGTAAGCAGCTGCCTTTAACACAAATCAGTTAATACTAATATATATATATATAAATAAAGACTTTTCACAAGTAAAGACATGAAATAACTATGAAGTTATTACCATTTTAGAATGGCACACTGCAGCAGCAGTTATGGTTTTTTCTAAACTCACTACATGTGCAAGAGTAGACAATACCTTCAAATTTTATACTGGAGTAATTTTATTTCTACCACTTGATGTCTTGATTAGAAGCATCTAGAAGCAAATAACTACTCCCAAGAAAACACTTAGAAATCAGTAGTTTTTTCAGAAAGACTAATAAATCATGTTTCTATGATCTATCTGCAGCACATGCATTTTTGTACTGAGAATTCAACTTATGTGTTTATATATAAGTTCATATATATATATATATATTTGCTTTATTTATACACACACAAATACAGTACTTGAGTTTACTGTGGAAAAATGTAGTTAATTTCTGAATAATCTTTTAGTACCCTGGCTTGCTCAGGCTATAAAACTAGACACTTGAGAGCTTTGTTTATTTCTTTAATCTGCTGTTAATACTATTATCTGTTATTTGCTACTTTCAGCACAATTTTTAGAGTCCTCCTGATTTAAAACATTATCCCACCAACTTGAAGAGAAAACTGCTTTGGATACAGCATAGTATTTTACTGTGGTGTTTTATTATAATTCCACACTCTAAAAGCTCCAAATAAGCAACACTTCTCATCTAGATTTAAAAGTTAAACATACTAATTTACTAACATAATTTAGGAATATTTTTACCTGAGACTGGACTAAAAATAAAGACACTTTTATTGCCTTACTAGGTCATGTTATAAATGTGAAGGGATACAAGTGGAAGAAGCTAATTCACATTATCTATCATAATTGCCAGGACTCCTCCAGCAACAGACACACTCAGACTAAAAATTAATTACTGCATTGTCCCTAAAGATCAAGGCTATTGTCTCTAACTCCAGTCATGTCATATATCTGTGTGGAGTTATTCTGGTAAATAAAATAACATGCTGAAAAGGATCCCTATCTCTCCTCTCCATCTCTGAAAAAAAGGTATTTTTTCTTTATTAAAAAGGAGGAGAGAAGCAATCAACAGTAAGGTAGGGCTCCAGAAGGAAACCCAAAAACCACTCTGAATTCCTCAGCTGTAGCATCACATGGTACCTGGACTCCAGGCAGTGCTGTTACCAGTATTAGGGAATCCCAAAAGCCAAAGCTCCAACAGAAAGCCCACACAACTCATGTCAAAATTATACTGGCAGCAGAAGGGGGTCTAAAAAAAGGAAGGTCCAGGCCAGGAATCAAAAGAAACAGAAGCCAGTCAGCCCCAGCTCAGTCACTGGGAAGGTAAATCTATTTTGGTTTTGAGCCTACAAGGCTCAATTTCCATGAAGCATGCTTACTGGAACAAAATAACCCTGAAAACAGATGCTATGCAAAATGACCAACACTTTTACAAAGCTAAAGTCTCCAAATCTCCAGTACTTACAAATGTTTTTGTGTACAGAGTATCACCCAGCTGCATAAAATAAAGCAAGAGAAGGATTAGTTCAGTGTCTCCAAATTATCCACTAGTCTAAACATCATATTATTGCCTCTTTCCAAGAATGTATGTGGAATTCTTCCTGGGAATGTATGTTCACCCATGGTGACACTGCAGAGGGAAAGCACTTGGGAACATCTTCTACTGAAGTTTACACTGAGGGTAATAGTCCTATGGGCTTGGGGAACACTCCATTCTCAGACATCATGGTGTATTTCAAACAAATTTCAAAGACCCTGGGGGAACCACAGAAATGATGCATCAACTTTTGCCACTAATACATCACTAGCATAGACTGAAACTAATTCTAGATTAAACCAATTAAGACAGTTGAAGATCCAGTTCTCAGGGAAGCTTACAGAGGAGATCCAAAAACCTCAATCACTGCCACTTGCTCAAGAGCATCAAGAACAGAAGAGAAGCCTAAGCAAAGTGGAGTTAGCTAACCTCACTGACACTGTGGAAGCAGAGATGCATTCACAAGGCCCAGGAGGGATCCATATCTAGTCCTGTTGTATGGGGGATACAAGTTCATTTGGATATCGATTCATTTTAGGATAACAAAGATGAATACATAAGTAAACAGGAACAAAACACAATGAGAGCAACAAGTAATAAACCAAAAAGACAGCAGGGTGGAAGCATTCATAGAGTAACTTGAGTGCACTACTCCACAAAGCAGCAACAGTGACTTTTATCACTGGAAGACAGGAAAATGCTTCCCACAATGCATATTGAAAAAAAAAAAAAAATTAATGGCAAATTTCTAGAAATCCAGAGAAAAAAATTAAGAGTGCAAGCATAATGGTATGTTGAGATGATTAAAACATAAAAATAATTTCAAATATAAAAAGAAAAATACTGTGTCAGTAAAATAAAGCACAATTAAATAGTAAAGGGAAGCAGCAGATCACCATTAATTGGAGAATTCAATAAAGGAAAATCCACAAGAAAGTAATGGAAGCTCTTAGAAACATTCACAGAAATACAGTTTGCATTTGGTCTCACTATTGCTAACTCAATTTTCACAAGAGTTAAGAAGCTGTAGTGAGGGAAATGGCAACTGAAAGACACAAGACCAATACTATTTCAAGCCAGACCTTAAAGTAACATAAATCAAACTTATTTCAAAGTGTCAGTGCCTGTGCAAAGTGACAGGAGAAATGTGTTTAACACAACTACTGCAGAGCACTCAAAAATGTTGACAGTGAAAAGGAAAACTGTTATGAGTGAAAATTCCAAACAACACCTTATTCTCCTAGCCTGGCATTGTGAAGACATCTCCTCTTGTCAAACAGTGAAAATTATAGAAAACAATTTGTTTTCCCACAAAACTTCAAATTATATATAAGCCATAAATGAACTGTAATAAGAAATTTCCATTTCATTGTAGGTACCATCAGATCAAATTTCTAATTGAGACATTAAATCACAAGACTGAGGATTTCCACAGTATGTTATTTCACTTCACAAATTAATGCTATTTCCATTTGTTAACACTGCAATCACAAATCCTAATTTAAGTATATAAACTATAAAAAAAGTCTTTTTACTTCTGAGAATGTTACTCTACAGACACACAGGTTGGATACTTATTTCCTAAAGCATATATATACCACCTGATTTTTAACTCAAGCTTTCTGCTCAGGTTTGTTCACTTCCATCACAAACAGCCTGACCTGCCTGCTCACAGCTACCAGAAGGTTCAGTAGAGTTCTTCTCAGAACTGCAAAAATACAGTGAACAGGAACATGTGACCTTAAAACAGTGATATTTATGAAATACTAGCATTTTGATGCAAACAGATTAGAAGAAAGTATTACTAGGATCACCCTGCTCCTTTCAGAAGCATGGGACTAAGGGAAGAAAGGCAGAGGAATAGGCAAAAAAAAAATAATAAAATCACACTAACAAAACCACAGCTGTAAAATTAGGAGCAAAATTAGTTAAACTTTGGGGTTTTTAATATTTGTAACATGTCAGTTTTAAAATACAAGAATAAATTTGACTCAAGCTGTTTTAAGTGCCACACATCCCCTTCCATGCAGGAAGCAGAAAGGAGGTTGACACCATAACTTCAGAAATCCACCTCTCCTCCCTGAGAATTTTAGAGTTGCTTCTGCTTTAGAGCAAGAATAAAACCTTAATAGCTCTTCCCAAACTGACACAGGAGGAACTGACCTCTTTTCCAAAATAAATATCAAGTTATAAAAGGAGTCAGATGAACATTCCCATCATCTATCCTCAGTCACATTGCAAAGTAAATGCCTCTTCACCTCATATTTATGATCACAATTACACAGCCATTTCCAGATGTAATGCTACAGAAATTCTGTAAAGATGGTTAGAGTGCTCCTTAAAATATTTAAATATTTCTACATCAGATGAAACAATTCAAAAATCAGACATTACTTATTGGGGAAAAGAACAAGCTGTTAAGTGCAAGATCATGCTGCCTTGTACTTCTTGAAGTTTCTCACATAACTTCAAGTGCCAACTGCAATTGATTTTTCTGTTATTCCAACCTTGGTACCCTCAGCCAAGCAATGGTGAGAAGTGCTAATGGGACTTCAAAATATTAATACTTGAAGTGTTGCCAGGATCTTCCACCCAACACCAATGGCTTCTTGTTTCTTATAATAGCAAGTGTCCTCATGCTGGCTCAAAGGAAAACATGCTTTGTCATCTCTGTAAGGGTGGGGAGAAGGGGACAACCATTTAAAAATAGAGATAATTCCCTAGAATGCACCCAGACAGAGGAAATGATCACTTGCAGCTCCTCCAGCTATCTAACCAGACAAGCCATGACTATTCTGACTGAGCTAAGGGAACTTTACACTGTCTTACCTGCTGTACTGGGAGCAGTCTGGGCTGGTGTTCCAGAGCTGCTGCACACTCTGCATTCTGTCTCAGCAGTTTAGACCCAACTGTGCACTCCAACAAAAGTCCTGAATGCTTAAACACCCTTTACTAATAGGCAGCAAAATATTTACAAACAAATACTAAGAACACATGACATCTATTCTTTGCAGAAGGTGAATTTTGCTACTTTTATACCATTCCTTATGTAATTCTGAGACTCCACAGAATATGGAATTATTAGAAGAGCTGTTATAGCAACAGTTCAGGGCCACAAAGCAGACCACCAATAGGTTAAACTTGATTTACAGAATATACTGAAGGAGAAAGAAGTGTTTTACCTCCTGATGGCTTGCAGCTGATGCTCCAGCTAGATCTCATCTGACAACACACTGGCACCAAGGCAAAGCCCCAGCATAGAAGTTTCACAAAAGGGCAGAAAACTAATTTATTTCCACACCTGTCCACACCTAATTTATTTTCACAACTGTCTCTACCAGCACAACATAGTCCAGTCACATGAAGCATCTGAACATCTTCCACAGCCATGTATCAAGCAACAGAATAAAAAATAGTAATGCTAAAATATATCAAGCAGTTAACTGTGTTCTGCATTTTTCAGAGCTGGACTAACATACATTACAATGTGTCCTTAAAGTTATTTATTGTTATTCTAAAGCAAGGTTAAACAAGCTGCTGAGTCAACCTTTATTTTTAAAAGTCAGTCTGATTTGCTTGGTTTTGCTCAAAAAACAGTTCTTAATGGTCAGTAGTATCAAAGTTGAATGAAAAAAAGTCTGTTAAACATCTCTTATAAATTGAGGAAGATTGTTTAACCAATATGAAATACTACATGTAGTTAGTGAATTATCTTGACCAGTTACAGTAAAAAAAAATGCCAGAGTTTATTTTGTATGGCCCATTTTTATTTATGGACAAGAGAAAAAAACTTTTTTACTTTGTCAAATGTCAAACATTTTCTCAACCATCATTAGTGATGCAACAAAGTCCTCTTGCTGAATTTTTTTTTTAAGGAGCTGAAACACCCAAAAAAGCACTCTGGAAAGTGACTTCTGGAAAGGACTTCTTCCAGTTCACATGGCAAATGTGTTCTGAGACATCCAGAACTGTCTAGTTGTTTGAATAACTCCCCACAACTGCTTTGCAGTCAGGCAATAAAAGCCTGCAACTTTACTCCATCACTTCAAAATTAAGTCATGTCCTTGGCTGAGAGAGATTACTACAAGTAATCTACAAATTCCCATCTACAAGTTCTTCATATACAGAATCTAGAAGTAAAAGACAATGGAACCCAGTCCTTCAGACATCAAGACTAAACACCATAACTGGGCACCACATGCACTAGGTTTTAACTCAAAATGCCAATGGATCAAGTAATATCCACACTGCTACACCAGTGCTATTAGAAAAAAAAAGTTTCATTTCCATGACAATAAAGTGTCTTGGAATAGGCAGAGTCACCATCAAACAGAACAAGTATGAAACACCAACCCAAAACATTCTATATGAACCTTAAAATAATCTAAATTACTGTGGTTAATGCCCAGACATCACACTCACCAATACAATTTAATGCAGACTGTTAACCCTGACAACACCAAATACCCTTCAACACAACAAATACCTTTTTATGAGTTTAACTCACTTGGCAAATTTACCTTCCCAGGGCATCCCAAGAGCTCACAGCACTACAGAATCACTTTGCTAATGCCCTACAACTTTGGACTGATGAAAGTTTGGGGGCAGTTTTTTCGCTATTATGAAGGAAAGCAAAGCTAAATTTTTTCAGGTGTCAAAAAGCAAGCCTTCACCCATTGTGACAACACGATTCCATTTTGGAGAAATAGCCTTCAGCAAAGAATAAAATGACAAGTTCTAAAAGACAGGTAATGCAATGATCATATTGTAGTGCCAGACACCTTACTGGCATATTGAAAATAGAAAAATCAATCCAGCCTTGTAGAGAAAACCGAGTAGAGGGTGGAGAACACTGCCAGATTCCCTCTCAGAGAGCACGTCTGGACACTGGAGCCATTTCTAGCCCACACTGATCCTCAAATACCTGCTTGCCTCACCGCCTGGCTGCCCAGCTGCTTTGCGACAGAAAGCCTCCAGCAGGGAGGGGCGAAAGGAGGCAGATCGCTTCTTCCGACTACCTACGATCACGAACTCCTGCAACGGCCAAGCTGCTGTTTTATGAAGAAAGCAACCACAGAAGCTCCGCGAAGCCACCGCAGGGAGGGAGCCGGAGCGGGGCCATCTCGGGGCGAGGCCTAGGGCCGAGTCAGGCCCCCGCCTCCCCAGGTGCGCTCCTGCACCAGCCGAGGCGGAGCAGCGGCCCCTGAGGCCCCTCTCCGGGCAGGAGAGCGCAGAGAGCGGCCGAGCGCGGAGGGTGGGCCCGCCTGCCGCACTTTGCGGGCACGGGGCGGGCCGAGCTCGGCCGCGACACCGGAACGTCCCCGTCCCGCCCTGCCGGGGAACGGCGGCGAGCGGCGATAAGAGCGGCCCGGGCGCTGCCCTGAGCGAGCTGGCCGGAGCCTCTGCTGTCCGCGGCCAAGGGGGAGGCTGCCGGCTAGCTAAGCAGGTGGGAGGCCCCGGCAGGAGGGCACAGCCGCGCAGCTCGCCGGAGAAGCCGCTCCCTCCCCTCCCGCACCCCGCCGGCCGCGCTCTTACCTCTAACATTATTACCCCGCTTGGCTGCGGCGCCTCGGCGGCTCTAGCCCCGCAGCATGATGAAGCCCGGCGGCCAGCGCGGAAAACTCCCCCTCGGCCTGCGGGGAGGGGAGGCGAGCGCTGCCAGCTCCCCGTCCGTTTAACGGCCGCCCGCCGACTCCAGCCCCGCAGCCGCCCGCGCAACCCGCACCGGACAGGCCGCCATCTTGGGAAAGCGACGTGCGCCGGCGCGCCCGCCCATTGGGGCTGCGGGACACGGCACCGCCCATTGGGGCTGCGGGACGAGGGGCCGCCCCTGCCGGGGCCTCTTCAACCCCGCCCAGCCCAGCCCAGCCCTGCCCTGCGCTGCTCCGCAGGCTGGTAGATTGTTGAACGGCGTGTCACAGTATCACAGAGTATTAGCGGTTGAAAGGGACCTTGGATATCATCGAGTTCAACTCCCCTGCCAGAGCAGGGTCATAATCTAAGTATAATCTAACACAGTGCCAGAGGAATGCACCCAGGCCAGTCTGGAATGTCTCCAGAGCAGGAGACTCCACAACCCCCCTGGGCAGCCCCTGCCAGGCTCTGTGACCCTCACTGGAACAAGTTCTTCCTCATGTTAAGGCAGAACCTCTTGTGTTCTTGCTTGGAACCATTGCCCCTTGTCCTGTCACAAGTGAGAAGAGGCTGTCCCTTTCCTCTGGACACTTAGCCCTCAGATATTTATAAACATCAAGTCGCCTCTCAGTCTTCTCCAGATTAAAGAGCCCCAGGTGTCTCAGTCCCCATAGGACATGTTCCAGTCCCTTCAGCATCCTTGTAGCCTCTGTTGGACTCTCTCGAGTCCTCTGTCTCTCTTGAACTGGGGAGCCCAGCACTGGACACAACACTCCAGATATGGCCTCAGCAGGGCAGAGTAGAGGGGCAGGAGAACCCCCCTCCATCTGCTGTATGGCTAAAGGGGTCTGGGCTGGAATCGTAGAATGATTTGGCTGGAAGAGACCTTTAAGATCATCAAGTCCAGCCATTCACCCTACACTGCCAGGGTCCCTAAACCATGTCCCCCAGCACCACATCCACATGGTTTTTAAACACCTTCAGGGATGGAGCCAGAACCAGTCCTCCCATGGTGCAGCAGCCCTTGCCCAAAGGGAGAAGTTAAGGGCATCAGAACTTGAAACGCTGCTGTCAAAGCCACTCTCCTGTTTTATTTTTCTTCTTTTTTTTTTTTTTTTTTTTTTCTGTCTCTCAGCTCTTTGGTGCCAGAAAGCTGTTCTGAAGGCTCTAGTAGAAACTTTTTTAAACTTCTGAACAGCATGCCTTCCCCACCAGTAATTTCTGCAGCATTGCATGTCTTCCCTCGCTCTAGATTTTAAGATAAATCCCTTCATTCTCGACGTACAGTGGTGTAAACTGTGGAACTGAAACATGTCTCCTCAGAACAGGAGCCATATCTGGACCAGAGCAGCAAGCCCTGCACATAGGGAACTGTACCCTGAAATTTGCATACACAGAAAGTTTCCTGTCTCAGACTTGGGGCTTTTCCTTTAAACACTGTTCTGCGGGGTTTTTTTTGTTTGCTTGCTCGTTTAACTAGACTTTAAACATACAAAGTTAACCTTAGGTGCATCAGGACAGCAGAAATAAGGTGTTATTCTGCGTTGCTAACAAAAGAAAGTACACACCAAAGAACTGTTTAGCAGGGAAGGTGGAGGAAAAGCAGCAGCAGTATTATAATGTGAAGCAGACCAATCATCAATTACAGTGTAAAAACAAAGCCCCTTTTTATGCAAAGGGTGTTCTACAAAACCTCTAAGGCTGGTGGGTTTTGTAGAAGTTCTCTAATTTCCCTGTTAAATACTTATGACTTCAAAGTTGCTCAGTTCTTCATTTTATTTCTGAGTATTACTGGGTTTGGTTTTACTCCTACAACTGTTTTTTTCTGTGCTAGAGAGCCAGCTGTTAGTTACATGGATCACCCTTTCAAAAACAGACCCTCGATATTCATAATCATGTTTGCCTTTCCTAAGTAATGCAAAATATTTACTTTTTTTAAGTGTCCAGTCAGCTTTGAACTCCTGAGTCTGTATTTTTGAAAGTTTCGTGTTACTCTTTTTTTCAAGCTGATCGATCCCTCGGAGAAAAGCTGCATGTCACAGCACACTCAACTCTATTTTTAACAATAGTCTTAACAATAACAGAACCATGCAGTGGTCTTGCACATGGCATTTCACCATCTTGATAAATTAAAAATTGTTCAAAACATTGAGCAATGGGAATTGTGAAATACTAATTCCATTGCATTGCTTTGTTCCCCTAACATTTATTTACAGCATTCTGTAGATGCTTATTTGGAAGACAGTCATAGATATACCCAGGTGTGGTTCTCTCTTGGTGGCTTTCATCACACTTCAGTCAGATAATGCCCTGTGCTCAGGTCTGTGGTAGAGGAAACCCTGAAGGGCCCCTTAAGGATCAGAGTGCTCAGTAAATCATCAGTTGTGTAATTATGCAAAGACATCAACACATACTTAGGTAGGTAGGAAACAGAATCAAAATACCTAAAATACCTACTGCTTGCCACGTCATAAACACATTCTCTGGGCAAGGCACATTATCCTGCACTGATAAATTACTCATAATATTTAAAGGGTAAACAGGAGGTAAAAGTTGCATCATATTTATCAATATAGCTTGTATTTGACAGTAGTTGAAGCAAGACTATGGTCTAGGAAAATAAGCTTTTTTGGCACCACATTTCTTTACCATGTACCTTTAAATATATCACATAAGGTTTTCTAAAGAATTAAAGGCTTCTTTAGAAGTAATCATCTGTGCAAGCTTGCTGAAAAACTGTAGATACCCTAAATATGCTAGATGTAAAAGAAGAGCCATCCTCACAGCAAGATGAAGTCACAATTCATACTTTGTACTTGATTTTGCCTCTGATTTCTGCTTGGGATTTGGTAGCCCAACAGCACACAGGTCAGGGAAGTACCTTCCTTCCTTGTATTGCTGGAATAAACCTACCAATGCTTCTACTGAAAACTGCTCTGTGGTTTCACACTTGTAAGAATAGCATTAATATTGTTGCAATGTATTTATTCATGTTATAACCCATTTTTCTATTTTTTTGTTAATACCACCTCAACTTCAAAAGTCTAATTGCAACATTACCACTGAAGCTGTGAGGACTTTCATCCGAAAGTGAACTCAGTGCAGCATGGTAAAGGCAAGGTGAGAAAGTGCAGCAGCTTGGAAAGGGTGATATGAGGGACTTCTTGAAAAACTAGTCTGCTGGGAGTAGCACAAGGGAGGATGAGAAAAGAAGGCATCACTGAGTAATTAAACAGCTAGGTTGCCTGTTCCTGGAATAAACTGGAAAAAAAAAAAAGAAAAAGAAAAAAAAAGGTACCTATTATTTTTTCTATTTTGGTTTGGTTTGATTTATTTTTCTCATAGAGAAGGGTGTTTCTAAGTCTGTATGAGCAGGTCTGGAAACAATTCACTGTGACTGAAAGGATTATTGATGGTAGGCCAGGAGCACTTGAACACTTGTTTCCCTGAGCCCATCTTCAAGTGACAACAATGCTGTTAGACTTAATGAGACATCCATAAGAGACTCATACAAGTTTTTTCACCCAGTACTTAAAAATACTCAGATAATTTTCTTTTTCACAGGTCTAGGTAAATGCTTAGTTCAACTGGAAGGAGTTCCTTAATGCTGATGGTTGCAAAACATATTTGTAAGTACTCTACCTGTTGCCAAAGGCCTTAGCATTCTTTGCACTGATTGCAGTTTTCACTGATCTGAACAAAGCAAGCTGGCTGGTGCTCTGGATCCACACTTTAAAATCCCACTGCAGGCACTGGAAACAGTGAGGGGGTATGCACCAAAATCATGGCAAATCTGAAACAGAGCAGGAGCAGACTGGGAGAGCACTGGCAGGCTCTCTGTCTAGAAGTTCATAAAGGTTTTTGTAAAGTGAAGCAGAGTGAGTGCACTAAGGAGCACACTCAGACACAAAAATACAGGTGTGAGTGGGTAGATGCAGCATGCAGAAAAAGGGGCACAGGCAAGATTCAGCAATAAAAGAGCAACTGTGCCAACTTGCAGAGAAGCAAAAAGAGCCCAATTTATTTTCCTGAAAGGAGGGCAATCCCACAACCTAATTAACTGTTAGGTCACCAGCTTATGAAAAATGTAATTGGTGGCCTAATTGCCATTAAGATAACCTCTGAAACAACAGCAACCTGCATTTGGGGAGCTAAAGGGTATGTTCTCTCCACATCGACATAAGACAAGTGAAGAGTAAGGAAAGGGGGAACTACAGGCAGAGCTGGGGGAGGGACAAACTGAACAAACAACAGACCCATTTTGCTTTACTAAGCAGTTTCATGAAGATGGCTGTGAGACTGTTTACATCAGCAACACTGAACTTTGGTACTTTTCTCTGCAGTCCAGAAAAGATCTTCTACAGAATTATTTCTGTATGCTACCAATGAGCTCTGACTGCACATAACCAACTGATGTACACTGAAGTTTGGCTTCTGCTCTCTTGTTTGTAGCTCAGGCTGGCAGTATGGTTGCAGTTTGCTTGGTGTTGTTTAGTTTAGGATTGGATTTTTTGAGGGGGAGAAGCTAAGGTAGATGAGGAATTTGTAGCTACTAAATGTTTCCAGTCTTAAGTCTTACTGTTTAAAAGCAGTTCTGTATCTTTATTTATTGCATTCTATTACATTTCAAGTAAGATCAGATGACCCCAAAGGTGTGATTGAAAAGGGAACTCTGACAATCTTTTATGTTTGAAATTTGAATATTCTGTTATTTCATGATGTTCCCTATTCTAAACTCTGAACTGAGTTGCCTGATCAGAAATGTTGCTTCTGATGAGGATCACAATTCTATTATAATTTCCAATTAAAGATCTCATTAACTTTCTGCTTTCTCAGCATTCACCTGAGATGCAGCACGGGCAGAAAAGAGAAGGGTGCTTGTGAAAGGACCCCTTGAGACAATGTCAGCTGCTTAGCTTCTGGCCATGGATTTTCTGTGAAAAAATAATGCACACAAACAGAAAGTTTCCTATGCTGTTTGTACACTGCTGCTACAGAGGGGAGCAAAGAAGGATACAAAACTGCTTAGAAAAGTCACCTTAATTCTTTGGAAGAAACCAATGCAATTCTTTGTCTGAATGATACACTTATTTGAAGATAAAACATGGAATTTTTATTCTCTAGTATGGGAAATTACCCATTGTCTCAGGTGAGTCAGGCATCATGAGGACATATCTGCACTTTGAAGATATTTCTGTAGCTCTTCTGAGTATTTACTGCTTCCCATGCTTGACCTAATGACAGAAAGTACCTGTTGCAAAAGGCTTTGGATGGTGTCTCTGAGATTTAAACCCCTGAATATGTCTAGCAAGTAAATCAGCCTAAGTGATGGGCTCACAGGTTGTAAAACACCTTTTGGTATCTTCCTGACCACACAGAGAGGCTTTTTTAGAACTCATTGCAACCAACTTG
This sequence comes from Corythornis vintsioides, assembly GCA_025447755.1. NCBI lineage: Eukaryota > Metazoa > Chordata > Aves > Coraciiformes > Alcedinidae > Corythornis > Corythornis vintsioides. Next base: position 23,141 of record JAOEGS010020037.1, read on the forward strand.
CATAAATGGATTTTGTTTTTCTTTGGTGATAGAGGCAGTGGACTCTTTACTTTTCTGGTAAGAAGAATTTGTGTCATTATCTCATGGTTACCCTCACTGGCATTAGGTGTGTGTCACAAGCAGATGGTGTTTGAGCTTAAATTTTCAGGTTACAGGCTGCTTTAATAGTGAAACTGTGATAGAATGCTATAGTGGAGATATTCAGTGGCACAGAGAACACCAAATGGATTCTATCTAAAGCATTGTGGTAGAAAATACCCACTTAACAGGATTCACAGCTAGCAAAAGAAAGCAAGGAGGAAGCAAAGCTATTCACTATGCACTAAAAAATGTTGCTTAATTTACCATGTTTATATTCCCCAGAATTGGTATCAATGGTGTCCTCTTTACATAAACCTAGATGACATCATGCTAGGAAGTGTGAGAAAGCTGACTAACTGCACTACAGTTAACATGAGATGAGAGGTTCTTTAGTTAGAAAACATTTAAAAAGCAAAAGCTGAGCAGAGGAATCACAAGTGTGTCTAAAACTTCTTCCTTTTCTTTTTTTTTTTCCCTTAAGTGATGTGATTTCCACTGAGTCCTAAATGTCTAATCCACAAAAAAACTGCTGTGGGTGGTAGAAAAGGAGAAGGATGGAATGGAAACATAGAATCATGAGGATGGAAAAGACCTTCAAGATCAAGTTCAAGCTATAACCCTACTCTACATGTCCACTGCTAAACCATAGGTAAAGGTAAAATAAGCACTGTCTGCAGTATCAGCAACCCCAGGCATTTAGAGCCATTAGCCAAGCTCTATGAATCTTGACAATGGAAATCCAAGTTGTTTACATTTTCCCTGGTTTCATAGATTCATAGATTCATAGATATTAGGAGTTGGAAGGGACCTAGAAGATCTCCTGAATCTCTAAGAAGCAGGTAAGTTGTGTTTCAGGCATTGCAATCCTAAAGGCTTCAAAGCCTTGGTAAAGTGATTTCTTCTTGTCCAAAAATGTTAAGAAGCTAAATATTGCAAGTTATAACAAATTTGTAGGACTTGGCAAAAACTGTGAGGATACTGGAGGGTTTATCTTACTTTTCTTCTGCTGTGTGTCACTCATGGTTGCATCTGCTCTCTGGGTGAAGGAGTTTATTAATGTTGCATGTGCTCTCAGAGCTGAAGCTCTCACTGCTTAGACCTTCCAGGTCACTTTGCAAATTGGCTTCATTCTTCTGCTCCTTTGTGTTGTTGCAATGAGTCCATAACAAGGACTGATGCAAAAACCTCCACAAAGGTAGAGATTTCATTTCATAAATGAAAAGAGCCACAGGAAATCCAAACTCCTGAAATGAAATGCTGCTTATAATGCATTGAGGACAACACAGAGGAGTACAACAATCAGTGTTTATTTAAATGATGCCATTTCTCCCAGTTTAAAACCAGACCCAGAATATTCTCCCCTATTTACAACACATCAGTTGCTGCTCCCCTTGAAGGAAGGTTAAAAACTGGTCCTATGTCAACTCCAAACTGTTAAATTGTTTTTCATGTATTACAAGGACTACCAGGTCTCTCCCTCACCAGAAAAAACTGTTCCTCAGGCACTCCTCTTCCTCATGGCTAGATGCATACCCAGAGATGCCATTCTGAAGAATCTTCAACTGGGTGGATTTATATACAACATCTGTTCTTGACTAAAGATTTGATACCTTTGGCTGCTTTCATGGTGTCTGTTTGTCTTTTAGATTTTATTTTTTTTATTATTTTTTTAAGACTTTTTTAAATGATCCATTTGGAAACAATATTCTGACTGCAAGACTCCCTCTACAAGGTAGGAGACCTTCTGCAAGACCACTGCAAGCCATTTAGAATTAAATTAAGGATCATTAATCTCTTAAGTCCTACTCACATGTTGCCAGCACTCCCCTTTCCTCCAACACACAAGGGTGTCTCATCTAGCAACCTGAGCTACCTAGACAAGGAGGTGTGAGGTGGAGCCCAGGTTTCTTGTGTGGCACTTGTCAGTTCTCATCATTTACATCCAGTTCCCAGAAAGACAGACAGGTATCTCCACAGTTTCTTGTGAAAGAATTGGAGCAATACATGCCACTGCATGATGACATCAGGAATACATCTAAGGTCATGAAGGATCAGTAAAGGTGTAACCTTGGATAGGCTTTTGCAGAGTGACTCACACACCCGAGTATTAATCCTTGTGGCAAAGGCATATCCTAAAGCAGGAAGGTGCAATTCTCCATATTTAATCCCATAATTTCATGATAATTCCTGTTTTCTCTCAAAATAGTTCCTCTGGAAAGGACAACTTGAAACAGGACTAGTAAGCCAAAAATTAATGTTTCATCTTTCCCTTCCTACTTGTTGTTAGTGGGTTTAACAAAGGGTCTCACTTTTTCTTCAGGCTTAAATATGCTTCATATTGCAAACACTGCAGTGCAGTCCAGTTACAGCCTCACAGTAAACCAACATAGATTTTATTTGGGCACACTGAATATAAACATCACCTGACCCAGACTGCTCTGGAGTCAAAATTGAGATTGCAAAGTCACAGACTAAGCTAAATTCTCTCAAACAGCTATGCACAGGAGGCTGCAACACAGTTTTGAGTTGGAATTCAGATCTACTTAAGTCATCAAACTGATAAGATATTTTGGATTTATGAGGACTGGTGAACAATCTTTTCTAAACCTATTCTTTTTAGATTCCCACAAGGATCACCATTTCACTTTTGAGATATGAAATAACTGTCAGAAAAAGACTGATGTACTCAAACTCACCAGTGGTTTGGAGGATAAAGAGGAAAGGAGAAGTGTTCTGTCCAACACTGATACATGACTGCTTTTAACACAGTTATTTTGACTTTTTTATTCATCTATTTGATTAAAACTTGCCAATTAAGAACAATATTATCTACATTGTTATTCCTCTATACAAGATGCCATAAAAAAACTTATTTAATATCTCCAAGTGTTTACAGAGTTAAAACCTGAACACTACTTCCCTAAGCTCCAAATTATCTGACAGAAGTGACAAAGAGCAAGGCTGGGACAGAGATTTTTCAGTTATAAAACATAAATCAGATCTTTTCTTGCATCTTTCTGGAGCAGTCCAATGAGCACAGGTAGGAAATATACAAGGAGAAAGAAAACCAAGTTAGAATAACACACTTATTGTACAATTTTAAGATTAAAAAAAACCCCCAAACAAATAAACAAACAAAAATCTCAGTTCCATCTACATCCAGCTGTGGAAAACAAACATCTGCCCTGCAAAGTCTCTTAGTATTCACCTTCATCCATTTGTACTCTCTCTGCACACCCAGTGCCATTTTTCACTTGTTCCTCACCCTTCATTATCTTGATTCAATACTTTTGTTCCTCCATTTCATACTGGGAATATTCTTCCCTCCTCCTTTCTGCTCCTGGGTCCCTAGTGCAGCAACATCCCCACATTCCTTACCTTCCTTACACCTCTCTTTCTCTTGGCTGAGCATCACTATGGGCTGCTCTGCACCTAGAGATGGTACCATCCCAGGGCAGTGAGCAGGCTGCCAGGCTTCATCCATCTTCCAACCCTCCCTCAAGCCAAAGAGGTTTTGTCTCCAAGAGGAAAGGTGCTCTGGGGTAGGACTACAGAAAGCACTTCTGGATCTGGCCTCTCAGTCATTCTCACTAATGGGGGAAGGAAATGTCTGTTCTGTAACTTTAAACTGTCCAGCTTTTCAGTAACAGTGCAACAGCTCTGAAGAGAGGTGGAATCAGTTACAGTTTGGCCTCACAGCAGGTCCTATGGCTCCTTCTTCTGTTTCACCTAAAGCTGCTGTCTGGGGAGTCATGTGGCTGAGGCAAGGAATGATGGAAGATTCTGCTCTAGGCAAGCCTCTTGACACAGAATTGCTTACACATGTGAACTGTAAAGCCTCAGAAAAGCAGGGAAATACAGAAGATGAGTTTCTCTTCTGTGATACAAATATTCCTTAAATCAAACCCCTTCATCTTTGTTACTCGTAATGCTTGGGGTCTTCAAAGACTTTTGCTTCTATTAACTATGCTGCTAGAATATATAATCAATTCTATCCCATAGAACTAAATCAAACATGTTTAAGTGTCTGTAGGATTGTGGCTAAAACACATTTAGCCACTGACACCTATCTACTGACTTGGATCAGTCAGCTCTATTTCAATTAGTGCTCCACAAGCAGATTAGTATTTTAGAGGGTGTAATCTGTATTCTCCAAAATCTGGAGATTTCCAGAACTTGTAGGACTTCTTTATCACTTTACATTCTGGACCCAAAAATAAAAAACAGTAATAAGAAAAATAATACCAAAAACCCCACAAAAAAAAAAAAAAAACACCAAAAAACTAAAACCAAAACAAACAAAAAAACCCAAAAAATACCACCACCACAAAAAAAAAAGCAGACAAAAAAATCAAACAAACAAAACCCAACAAAACACAAAACAAAACCAAAGCAAGAGTTTTGTTCCCCAAGGACATTTATTTCTGGGACAATAAGGAAAAATTCTTTCCTTCTCTTAGCTTAGGTAGAATTGCATTAATTTATTGGGGTGCACATAGGACTGGGTTAGTTCCACAGAAGCTGTCATAGCTCCTTCTTAAATCTTTATGTCTAGAGCAAGTTCAATTGTGGAATGAATTACAATGAATTTAGAGTACACTGGATTGCTGCTGGAGCTGGAGCAAGCAAAATTACATCTATTTCCACAGAACATTTTCCTTTTTTTTTTTTCTTGGTATTTAACATTCTCATCAAGTGCACAGCTTCCTGATTAAAAGATTGCAAAAGAGATGTGGAAAAAAAAAATCTTTTTAAACATACAGAGTGAAATAGTTTGAGTGGCACTTTTTGATTTGTTTTCCAATTAGGAATGGCATTTAATGGTAAGAGTTGATTGGTTTTTAATATAACATTTTGTTTCTTCAGGTATATGTGCCTTCTACTGTGATTACTGACCTGACTGTAATGGTCAGAATTTAGGCACAGAATAGGCTACATGTTCCCTTGTATATTTTTCCAGTAGCCTCTGTTTTAATGTGTACACTACCTCATGCTCTGAGGCTTTTGAGAGGACACACTGATGCAAGTTAAGTCACACACACCCCACCTGTCTGCCAGCAGCATTTAATCAGCAGGATTTAATCACATTAAAATGACTGTACAATCATGACCTGATTCTGCAAAGCCATAAGTTCGAGTTTTGCATCTTAAAAGCCTGCACATTTTAATCACATTATAACTTACATGATATTAAGCACAGAGCAGGAGACCTATGGAAATCTCTTTCCACTTCAGTATGATACAGCTGACAGCAGCAATGAAGGAAAACTGATGAGGGAGTGAAGTAGGTTGGATATGTGATTTTCATATAATATCAAAAATAGGTGTGCCACAAAGGAAAAAGGACAGAGAACCAGATTCTTTCCTGTTTTGTTTACAGAAAATTGTTTAATTCTAAATGCTTGCATGTTTATAAAAATGCTTTAAGCTAACTGCCTGGATGAAATCAAACAATTATAGTGACCTTATGGGTTATTCTGTGTCTTTTAGGACTGTGTCTTTATCTCTGACATGATATATCCTATTAGCATTTATTACTGAAACACCATGCTACTACTTGACAAATAGGAAAGCTGTTATGCTAGGACTTGCATACAGCTTAACTATCTTGCTGGGACTGTAAAAAGAATTATTTTTTTTCCTACAGAAGCTTAATGCTATATTTTAATTTGATTTTTTATGATTGATAGGGAAATTTTCAAACCCAAATAAATGGTCAGCTGTTCTTTATGGATTTGCTGTTGTATAACATGCAGATTACTGCTGCTGGGTTTGTTTTAAATTGTCTTTTCAGATTGGTTTTTATAAGATGACAAAGTTGTGTGTGGTGACATGTATGTGTGTTTGTAAGTGTGTGTGCATGCATGTTTATCTCTCTTCCATTAATAGAGCTTGGAGCCCTTTGGCTAATTCCAAACAAACTAATTTAGGACCAGAGTTTTAAAATAAATATATTTCTACCGGGCTTGGAAAGTGGCCAAATAAAATAAAATAAAATG
>JAOEGS010020038.1:0-13862 GCA_025447755.1 Corythornis vintsioides
CCTCAGCCGCTCCTCCCCGCCCTCAGCCGCTCCGCTCCGCCCTCAGCCGCTCCCCTCTTCTCCGCCCAGGACAAGATGGCGGCTCTTCCCGCGAGCACCCCGGCTAACGGCCGCTCCCCCGCCACGCCTCCTGCGCGCGCACACAAGCGCGCGCCTCCGCCTCCACACACACACACACACACACACGCACCCCGCCCCCACCTCGCCTTTACCGCACCGAGTTCTCGCGAGATGGGTTGCGGTTCTCGCGCCCAGTTTGAAGCTGAGGGCGCGCGCCGCGGCAGTTGATGTATCGCGCGCTGCGGGGGACGGGGGACGGCTCCGGGAGACGGGGGACGGGGCACAGGGGAACAGGAACGGGTGAACAGGGGACGGCTCCGGGCGGCGGCCCCGCGGCTGGAGCAGGAGTCGAGGAGCGGGCGCGCTGCCGGGCGGGACGCTCGATCAGACCCCCGGCCGGCGTGAGGCTGCGGGCGGGAACAGCCGCTCTCCGCCGTCTCGCGGCGGCTCTGCGCTAAGGGAGTCCGGAGCAGGGGAGGCGTTACGTGGCCGTCCAGTCTCTCTGCAGCCATGGAAGAGAAAAAGAAGCTTCTTCAGATCAAAGAAGCCTTTCAGACGGCTCAGAAGCCTCACCAGAACCAGACGAAGCTCGTCGTGGCTCTGAAGAACACCTACAATCAGGTACGGCCGCCCTCGGGCGTGCCCGCGGTGGGAGGAGCGGCGCCCGCCGGGCTGAGGGGCAGGAGGGCGCTCGGCAGCCGCTTCGCGTTTCCTTCAGGCACCCGGGGGCCTCCTCGGCCCCGCTTGCCCCTAAATCAAGTGTTGAGGCTACTCTGCTTAAAGAAAGTCCCACCCGCAAGCTGCACGCTGTTGGACATCGTTGTCTCCTGCGAGTGCGGGTGTATGAACGGCCCGTGGAGGTGCTGATGGTGTTGCTGGATACCCGAGAAGCTTGTGTGACACCAGAATAATGAATGAGGGTATCGATGGCCGGGCTGAAACCTGCTAGAGGCGAACGAAAGCTCCAGAATAGAGCTCAGCAGTCCAGCCGTGCCCGCTGTGGAGTTCAGGCGTTGTGTTCAGTGGCAGCAGCGTGTCGAACTGCTGACTTCAGGGCTTTAACCATTTAAATGGAGGCTGTTAGTTATAAACCCGTTTGTTTCTGTGGTACTGCTTTTGAAAGATGAACTGAGTAGTTCTGTTGTGATTTGATTTTTTTTTTTATTTGTATTTTTTTCTTCAGTTGGAAGATAAAGAAGATTTTCATGAAAAATTCCTTTATTTCCTGAAGTACGCTATGATAATCTATAGGCGGGAGCCAGCAGTGGAACAAGTGATCGATTTTGTGGCTAAATTTGTTACTTCGTTTTATAAAGTCAAGAATGAGGAGGAGGAGGAGGAGGAGGAGGAAGAAGATAATTTACTTCTGAATTATATGCTTAACTTTCTGCTTGAGGTACAGTAACACTGAAATTATTAAGTCGTTAACATAACAAATAGAAACTTCATGCAATGCAGAAAACTTGCAGGATCTTGAGATGTTACTTGCAAAATGGAACTTAAAAATGAAAGCAAGACAAAGCTAGAGCTTCAGGAGTAACATTCCACCCCCCAAAAATCACCACACACACCCAGTAACCCAACAAATGATTTCAAAAGTTAGGACCATGAGAAATATGAATTATTTTCCTATTGACTCAGAGGTGTCATGATGGCTTTACTATATACGTGTGTTTGTGAGTGTGACTTAAATTTTATTAAAAATTAATAGAAAAAGCTTTTGAAATACAGAAATGCATATTTGATGTATAAAACATTAACTACTTGTTCATCTTAATGGCTTTATGTTGGAAATGAGAAAGGTGTGATTACAGAATACTTTTGTTTTCTCTCTGAAGTCTCACAATGCCAACAACCACGCAGTGAGGTTTCGAACCTGCCAGCTCATTAACAAGATTTTGGGAAATATGCCAGAGAATTCCCAGATTGATGATGACTTATTTGATAAAATTAATGAAGCTATGCTGATTAGGCTTAAAGATAAATTTTCAAATGTGAGAATTCAAGCTGTCTTGGCCCTGTCACGACTACAAGATCCTAAGGATGAAAACTGCCCTGTTGTTAATAGTAAGTAGGGTTGTTTTGTGGTTTTTTCTTTTTTGTTTGAAAACATTTGTTGATTTACATAACTTTTAAACAATTTTAAGCTTGCCTTTTTTTTTTTTTTTATCGAAGCATTGAATAAACACAATTTAGAGGATGTTATTATAATGTGTAAACTGTGGAACACTTTCTGAGAGGAGGATGTAGATGCAAGAGTTGTGAACAAGGGGATAAGACAGAACTTCGTGAAGGAGGAGTCTGCTGGGGATTGAATGACAGACAAGTTGTACTGGGCTCAGGCTGCTCTGAACTGATCCCAGCTGAAGGATGCTGAGAATCATGGTGTGTTCTGCACTGGGGTGGACATATGATACTTTCTTGGTCAGTTCTTGCACTCTAAGGACTCATTGTACTATGAATTGAATTTGTACAAAAAGAGAGGAGTAGAGATGATAATAATAAAAAAACCTTTGTCTCAAATTATTGCTGTTGGCCCTGTGAGAGGCAAACTGGTTCCCAAGACTGACCTATGCTTTTTTGACTTGTTTTTCTGAATCACATCACTCCTTTTAAGAGATCAGCATGTCTGGAACCCAGGTTTCTTGAGGCTGTTTTTGTGTCATTGACTGAGCCTGTATTTCTGTTGCCTCTAGGCATATGGACTGTAGGTTTCTGCCAGCACAGCCGTTGTTATGTAAATTGAGCCTTGATTAAACTTTACAAACTGTCTTTCATGAAAAGTTAATTAGTTTGTGGGGTTTCTAAAATATTTTAATTTTTTTTGTATGGGACCTTATTTGAATTATTTTATCTAAGTGTTTGTTTATAAGCTGCTTATGTATAGCAATGTGTAGTCAATTGTTGACTCATAGTGCAGGAAGATGAATTGAAGTATTATCTGATTATATTATTTTTGTTGCTGCTTATAAGGTCAAGAATATAACATAAAGCATTATATGAATGGTTTACTTTTTGAGTTTTGGTAGGCTTAATGGATATTGCAGTTTTCCATTTATAGGAAAGTTTCACCTCAAAAGTAATGAGCACATGTAGCCAGTGGACTGTTAGAGGTCTGAAGGAGTCTAGGTTTTTTTTATTTATTATTTTGTTTGTCTAGTAAATGACGAAGTAGTTATTTATAGGTGGGATCTAGAGTCACAATTTTCAGGGTTATTAGCTGGAGATCCTGCTTAAGATTTTAAATCCTAATTTTGTAGTGGAATTTCTTTTGAGATCATATCTTGTGATTACAGAAAATCTTGGGGTTGTGACCCTCAACTGTTCCCTGCATTTCTGCCAGCTGTGCAGGGGCAGGGGAGAAGTTTTGATAACAGCTGAGGATGTTTTTTTCTTTACTCTGTTCTGGTTTTCTATACTGTTTCAGACTCTTATAAAAACGTTAGTATGACTGTTTTTCTTCTAGTTTACATCACACTGCTTGAAAACGATTCCAACTCGGAAGTGAGGCGTGCGGTGCTGTCGTGTGTTGCTCCCTCAGTAAGGACTCTGTCGGCCATCGTAGGGCGCACGATGGATGTGAAGGACGCCGTCAGGAAGCTGGCCTATGAGGTAAATGCTGACTGCAAAGACTGCCTTAGAAAAAAGGCTTTCAATCTTGAATTAAATCGTTTCACTGGTTAAACACTAAGAATGGTTAAAGAATTTCTTTTCAGTTGCCATAGTTTAGAGCAGTGGCTTAATTCAAGCTTTTGAGTTAAAACCCCTGAACTTGACTGCAGAAGTTGCTTGATACAAATTACTTTTGTGATAGAGCTCAACTATTCAGGATCAGACAAAGTATGAATTACATATGCAGTCTGTTTTCTGTCTGTGATTTTTGTAATGTTCGTGAAGCTGTTTTTCTTAAAATAAGTTATGCTCAATAATGCTGGTGGGGGGGAAAAAAAGGTGTCTTTTTTTGGTATTCCAGTTTTGGGAACTATCATCCATTACTTATGTTTCCTTGTAGAGGTAAGGACAAGATGTGTTACCAAATATATTTATTGTGTGGTATCTTAGGCAAGACCTTCAAACAATGTTAAATTTTTTCACACAATCATTTTTCTGCTCTTTATTTAGATTAAATTCTGTTTTTTAACTGAATGTCTGTGTTAGTAGGCTTTAAGAAAAGTACATCCTTCATCCATTTCATTACAGGTATTCATTACTCTTGAAGCTTTAAAAGAGAACAGTTTCCATATCCAGCTGTTGGATTCAGCAGAGCTGTGAAGCTTCTAAGCCTCTTTAATCTTTCATATTTTTCTTGCGTGTGCAAGAATCTGCTTGTTAATGTATTGATACAATGCTGATGATAAAGGTATTACAGGCTTTTATTGACTTAAGATTTCTGTGGATGGATAAAACTGAGTTTAAAAACATAGACAGTTTATGAATTCTCATTTGTAGAAATTATTTTTTTTTAAATCTTTTTAAGGTTTTGGCAGCAAAAGTTCACATGAGAGCTCTGACAATAGCACAGAGAGTAAAATTGTTGCAACAAGGACTTAATGACAGATCTGGTAAGAGATCATCTTTCTCACCATCTTAATACAAATGTTTAAGAGAATATACTTTCTGATATTTTGGGATTATTTATGTGGAAGCTGTGATGGCAATAGTAAGGAGCTCAAAGGGCGTTGTGAGGTACCAGGAATTGTTTAAGCACAAGAAATTCCATTCACTCTTTTATTTTTCTAGTGCCCTTATAGTGGACAAACCAGAAAAGGATTGCACTGTCAAAAAAAAAATTAAATAAAAAAATCAATGCTAATGTGCTGTGAAATAGGACCACGTGCTATTAATATTAAAAAAAACCCACAGTGTAATTAAACACAAGTACAAAAATGTATTTATTTAATTTGGTACATTTTGAGGCATATTGCATTACAGATATTTTTGTCACTAATATATTAAAGAATTGAAATGTAAACATAAATATCAATGTATCACCAGAGTATTTTCATGCTCTACAAGAGTTCATGGTTTGTGGAGTTTTCTGGGTTGTGGTGCTTACTGTAGATTTAACAGATTTTTGGGGTGATGATTTTTTTTTTTTTTATTCCCTGGGTGGGAGGGAATATATTACTTCAAAAACTTAGTAGTGTTCCATAGGTACTTTTTGTTTAACTGTTGGGTTTCTTTTTTTTTAAAGTAACATTCTGTTCATCTGTATAATAATTTATTTCCTGAAAGCTTTCTATGGAAGAATGATTTGTGAAAGTATGTTGAAAACTTACTATTTTTGGCCTTTAGTGTTTTAAACCTTTCCAATTCCTCTGTCATTAGATGCTGTTAAGGAGGTAATGAGCAAGAAGCTGCTTCAAGCCTGGTTACAAATGAGTGAAGGGGATATTTTGGAATTCCTTCATCGACTGGATGTGGAAAACTGCCCAGAAGTGGCTGTTCCAGTACTAAATGCTTTGTTTTCATTATCTCCACTTCATGACCTTGTTCAGAACTTCAAAAACCTTGACAGCAGGTATGCAGATCAGTATTCATCTCCAAGAGATTAATATTTTGTATAAGAATATTAAAGGTTCTATCTCAATGGAAAGCAGAGTAACTTATTTGTGATGAAAATAGTCTTCAAATATTTCTGTGGGCAAGAAGTCTGACAGGATTTTACTTTCATTTTAGGAAATATATTCCTGTGCATTTAATGCTTGGACTGGATAAGCCTAAAGGTCTTTTCCAGCCTGAGTGATTCCATTTGTTGTCCTTTATTCTCGTATTTACCAATATGTATGTATTTAATTTTGTCTAGAAAACTGATTCCACTGGAAGACTTAACAGCAGAGAAGGTCATATATTGGAGATGTCTTTGTGAATATCTGAAATCAAAAGATGAAGAATGTGAAGCTTTACTAGAACAGGTGTTGCCAGAACCAGTTATATATGCTGGTTATTTATTAAGGTATGTTGCATTAAAGAAAAAAAAAAATAAATTATTTAAAAAGAAATAGAATAATCTATTGTAGTAGATTATTCTTATTAAAGTGGAGAAAATTTACTTTATTCAACTATTTAGATTTATTTCAAAGCCAAAGTAGTGCTTTAACAATGATTAACAAAAAAATATTTTATTTTAAGGTTTCAGAGAGAATTTACTTTTAAACAAACTGTAAAAAGCAAATTTGTAACTTGAAAAGAATTTTTAGAATGTCCTTTATCATGAATTATCAACAAGGTGGACTGCTACATCAACAACATTATAACTCTTTGCCACTTACTAAAATAGCAGAACTGTTCTGTAACATGCAGCTTTTTCAATTTATTATGTAGGTTGCTGTGTGTTTGCCAAGAGCTTGCAGGAAGAGGTTTTTAGATCTTGCAGGAGCCAAAACTTTTCATTGTTGTAATTTGTGAAAATAAAGCAAAATTTGACTGCTGCTCCCTAAGAGAGGTATTTTTGAAAGTGAAAGTTCATTCCCTTCTCTTTGCCTTGCCCAGGCAGGCATACTCCCAAAAACTGCTGAATGAGCCAATGACAGAACATTTAATTGGGGGGAGGAAGGTATGAACATTCAGTCAATCTTTTCAACAGAGTGAAGAAAAGGAAATCGTTGGTGTGTGGTTGTGTTGTTGTTTGGTTTTGCTTGTTTTTGTGTTGGTTTGGTTTGCTTTTTGCCCAGTGGGATACTTTGCTATTAACATAAAATCTGAGCAGTTTACATTTGTGAGCATGAAGTTTGCTCAGAAATCTTAACTGAGTTGTTTTTAAGGTTTGCAACTAAGGTAACCCCCTGATCATACAGGACAGGAAAGTGGTGGGGGTTTGGGGCAGAATTGTTTTTGGTGTTGCTGTTTGTATTTTACTTTCAAATAGTGATCCTGATTGTAATTATATCTGTTCTGTTTGGATTCAGTTACATTCAAAGTATGCCAGTTCTTAGTGAAGAACAAAAAGAAGACTTTAATTGTTTTGAGAACCTGATGACAAAAGAATTTATAGGCCAGCAACTGATTCATATCTTAGACTGCGTGGATACCACAGAAGAGGGAGGAAGGTAAATAGAAAATGTGTTTTTAAGCTTACAGCACTCATGCCTGTGGACAGGTGTAAAATCTCTGTTGGGAAAATAACCTGATCAAACAGACAAAATACAATTCTAAAGCTACTTGGAAAAAAAAAAAAAAAAGGCACAGTCTCTTTAATGGAATTGTTCCCCAAAGTGTGCCAAATATTGTCTGTCTTTTATGGGAAAACGAGTTTCAGTGCAGATGCAGCATTGTTTGGGGAGAACAAATTCAGTTGTTTTCACAATGTGTTCTTGAAATGATGAAGTTATAATTCTGTTCATTTCGAATGTAGCATGTGAAAATTAAAAGCAGATAAATGGATTATTTCTCAGCAGATGACTTGTAGTAAGTAACCTATGTGGGTTTTTTATGCTTTTAAGCCCAGTCTGCTCAGGTCTAAAAGGTTAGAGAAGTTTTTGATGCCAAACTGAATTGAAGTGTGTTGTCTGAGTCATTCCTATACTCTGAACAGCCGTTTAATGTGAAGTAATAAGAGCAAATGAATCTGGGAGTTCATACCATCACAGGCATTTATAACAACATGCAGCTGTGGTAGTAGAAGCTGCATGGTATTATAAAGTCATCACAACTAACAAATTGGGTAAAATATTAACTTGTGTCTTCCAGTTTCTTTACTAAGTAAAGACATTTATTTTTATTTTTTTTTTAAATCTTAAATGCAGAAAGCAACTATTGCTTACTTTACAGAAGATTCTCATGTTACCTACAACTTCAACAGCCCTCATATCTCCACTTGTGGAAAGATTACTCAGTATTGTTAAAGGTGATGATGGAAAGATTCTAATTGTAAGTCATTCTAAAGGCTCTACCTTCTATATCAAACAGCCTTCACAAAGCATTGTAGCAGAAATACCAGGAGTTAAATGCTTCTCCAAACTAAAAATATTTTGTCCTTCTCCTCCTATTAACAATTTTTTTTTTTTTTTTTTTTTTTTTTTAAGTATAGCTGCATTTTGTGATTGTCCAAAGATGTTTATCTTTAGAGATTTGGCTGGTGTTATAAATGTAATCCTCAAGTTAGTAAAGTATTCTACTTTGGCAGCCTGTTTCAGAATCCTTTGTCATATTAGATGCACAGTGAGGATCATGTACATTTTGTACTTTTCCAGGTTTCAAGTTTCTCTTCCCTCCTTACAGCTGAGATAGGTACTAAAAACCCTTGTAAGAAAAGTGTTTTATATAGTAGAATCTTTATGTACATCATAATTATTGAAACTCAACTCCTGAGAAATGGACCCTTGTTTCTGGTGGCAGTGACTGTGAACTATTGGCATAGACACTGCTTGACTTCCTCAGGGATGTATTACTGTATTTGTTAGAATGTATAACAGTATTCTGTTTTCTGGCTTACCTACCTAAACAGTAGAGAACTCTATAGATTTTCATGGTTAGACTATGGATTGTCAAATGGAGGCTTTATTTGCAGTGAATTAGCTGTTCAGGGAAACTGCAGAACTGTCTTTACTTTTTCAGAAGAATGATACTTTAAATTTGGAAAAGTTAAATGCTTAGTACCTGACACCTGCTGAACTGAAGGGTACTAATGCACTGCTTCTAACGATAGATTGCAGAAATCATATCAGAACTTCGTGAGCCCATTGTTACAGTTGAGGAGTCTATTGATCCTGCTGAAATAAGGAGAAGGGAGCTTAAGGTAAGTACATTCTGTCAACCAGCAAACTCAGCTGGTAAGAGTTTCATATGGTAGTGTGTTTCTGGCTAGTGCCAATAATGTATTCTTGGCTAATACAGCAAAGGCTGTGGTATTAAATTAATTTTCTCTTTACTTTGTATTTCAGTTGGCTGAAATGAAAGTGAAACTTTTTAAAGCAAAAGATGCTTTGGAAGAATGCATTACTCTGCAAGATTTTAATAAAGCATCAATATTAAAAGACACAATAACTGACTTGGAAAACCAAAAAAATGAACTGATAAAAGCAGCAGAGCAACATGAAATCAAAGAAACCTGTGTGGAGAAGGTCTCTTTCCCTCCTGTATTCCCAAAAGCTGCTTATGTTTTGATGTTTATTCATAGTTCTGTAAGGATGTGTAGTTCAGCCTTGTCGTCTAAATTTTTCTAAATTGAAAATGAACACTGAGGGTATTTCCATTCTCCTTCTGCATGTGTAGAGACTGCTGAAATGTAGTTAAACTGCTCTTTTGTCCCTGAGTAACTAAATAATTGTAGAAGGGTCTTGTTTTTACTGCTTTTACTCTTAACTAAGGTATAACATGAACCTTAATCTCTTTTCTTCATAGTTCATAGGCAGATTTTGATTAATATTCTTACACAACAAATGTGTAATGGAGATGTTTGAATAGGGAAAGAGATTCATGTCCCTATTTTCCTTATCACAACCACCATTTGTATTAATAATATTATTTTTCCTTTTCCCTGACCCCCATGAAGAATGATCCTGAAACACTGTTGAAGTGTCTGATGGTGTCTTATGAGCTTCTAAAGATCCTGTCCCTTTCTAAAGGAATTGGTCCAACCATAAAAGAAATTATTGACTCTCTGGTATGTAAGAATAAATATTGTTATAATAGAAAAGTATACATCATAGCTGGCCCTCTGGTGCTGGTAGCATGCTCTGTGATTATTTTACAGCCACTTTGCTGTATCTGTAGTGCTGTGTCTGGTGCTTTTAAACCTTCCCAGAACCTAGTGTTTTAGAGGTGCAGTCCAGATACTGTTCTGAGCTCCTGTGCCAGACCTGGTTGTGGCAGAGAGAGTAAATAAACACCAGGAATATGGTGTTTGACTCATGCATCAGTGCTGGACAGTGTTGAGTTATACTGTGCCAAGTACGGTGCTTAGGAATCTACTGAGTGTCCTTGCTAGTACTTTAGTTACATCATTCAGAATATATTATTTGGGATATTTTATTTGTTCTTGTTTGAACTTTAAGTCTTTAGTAAATGTAAAGTTATAAAATGATGCCATCATAGTGTTCACCTTGTATTTACTCTGCCTTTTGTGGGGATTTTTACCATATGCTTCTCAAAACTATTGCAATTCCATCAAAGTGGCTTCTGTGTTTTGCAACTTAAGACTTTTTTTTTTTATCTCTGCAAGAATACTAATGTCTTTTAAGAAATGTGTTTGGATTTGTTTGTTTTTTAATGGTTTGATTTTTGGTTTTCTTTTCCCCCACAATGAGTGGTCAAATCAGTTTCGTTTGAAGACAAATATTTATTAAAAACAAGCACAAAACACTCATGATTTTTTGCCATGATGTTATTACTGATTTCAAACAGCATACTCAACCTGCTGATGGTGTTATCTAGATAAACAAGAGTGTTTAGCACATAACTATTTTCCAAACTACATTTTTAATTTCAGGGGGAGCTCATTTTAGTACTCAGGGTTTTTTTCAGTTTGTATTTTAACTAAGAAGTCTAATATTGTTTCTAGATACTTCCTGGCATAACTAATGTCCATCCAGCTGTGAGAAATGTGGCAGTTCTGTGTTTGGGTTGCTGTGCCCTTCAGAACAAAGAATTTTCCAGACAACAGCTTGCGTTGCTGTTACAGGTAAATTGTCTGATAGGAAATGGAACAATCCTCTCTGTGACTTAGAAACAAGACTAATTTTCTTTTCTATAATAAGCTATTCTATGTAGTTATGTGAGAACTGGTGATTCCTGTTTTCCTAAGGATCTGGAGAGTGTTGTTTCATCTAGATTTTTCTGATGTCTCGTAGTATTCAAGCTGATACTGTATCTCAGTAGTAGCATGCCTTGCCTTTGTAAGGTCACCTCTTGAAGGTTGGTAGGCATTCTTTATCTGTAAGGTCTCTCTCTTCCAAATCTGGGTGAAATCAGTTGTGTATTTAGATAGTTACGTCACAAAAGAAGCTGCAGTAATTCTGTAAGGCTACCTTCCTTGGGAAACCAAACTACAAATGCAACTGTCATTGTTTTTGCATTTCAGTTACATAATTACCTGTCATCTTAGGTATCCAATTTATTTTCTGAATTATTAATTTTGTATGGCTTAAGGAAGAGTTGTTCATTAGAGGATAAAGCAATATTCCAACCAGCAGATGATAGCATGGCCACACGTCCATGGATATGGAAAGTTGGATGCCATAATAAACCCACCATCAGCCACCATTGTGGTAAATGGTCTGATTATGAAGAAGTTGGCACTTGTTAACTTTTCAGACCCTGGCTTTGAGAGAAGTGAAGGTGGCCGTTGAGCTCTGCTAAGAATGTGTTTATGTGCACACTGAGGAGAGCTGGCAGCAGATACTGAGATGTATGCTTGCTCTGATGAGTTGATAAGAGCTGTCAGCCACCATAGTAGGAAAGCTTTGGGTTCTTAGGAACTTTATTGTATTGCTTTTAATTTGCCTTTGAGTATGCCTCATTAAAATCAATTTGTTTAGGGAGGATTTCAGTTGTTTTAGCAACTCGGAATTTAGACTTACTCGGAATTTAGTATACTAAACCACATATTCTTTGTGCAGGCTGCCATCAAAACCAGGGTGTTGGGCTAAACAGATCTAGGATCTCTAGGTCCATGCTGTATGATTTTATTTGAATGTTAATTAGAAATATAATACATAGATAATAACCTGTGCAAGTTTGACTTGTATTAGGATCTTGCTTCCTGCTGCAAGATATATACTGTTTATTTTACATTACATACTGTTTATTTTAATTAAGCTATGCAGTATTTCAGAACAGGGATTTTCTTAGGTATTTTTTTCCTGTGGTCTATAACACTATGGAGTTACTATAGGCAAAAAGACTTTGTTTGTCCAATTGATTTTATGTACTAGAAATTGCACATATTGCTTGATAAATTAATTCCCAGATGAGTTCATGTTTAAAGGTGTATCATGTCTTCCTAAAGCCTGACATTTCTCCCAAGTATTATAAAAAGTTTCCCAAATTAAATAATGTTGTTTAAGCATAACAAGATTTTGTTTTATGTTAACACTGATGGTCTTCTGTTAGATGATGTATGGATTTTCCTTATTTAACATAGGTTCTACAAATAGATAACCTAAAGGTAAAGCTCAGTGCTTTAAAGGCAATCTTTGATCAATTGATGCTCTTTGGGATTGAGCCATTTAAAAGCAGAAGAGACAATGACTCTCAAAGCCAAGATGAACATCTCAGAACTGAAAACGATGAGGAAGTGAGTAAATCAATGGAGGAGGAAGACAATGCCACAGTTCACAGCCTGCTGCAGCTGCTCTCTGGCTTCTTAGACAGTGAGGTGAGCGATACTCTGAAATTTGCCTTAGTTTTGTTTTAAAGTGATTTTTGCAGAAGGTTTAACACTGTGGTGTGTGTGAATATTGCACAGTGTGTAACTGAAGTTAAAGTAATTGCCCTAGAAAACAACCACAAGTTTTTCACAGACCCAGACTAATGCTACTTCGGAGAAAGCTTTGATTTCCATGCAGGAGTAAGTATGTGGATATAGAGGACTGATTGGTAAAGTAGAATGCAGACTATTGTTATAAACTATGGGTGATAGAGTGTATCTGATCAATTCCTCCTCCAGTTTTCAGAGCTTAGGACAGAGGCTGCAGAAGGCATAGCCAAGCTGATGTTCTCTGGGAGGCTGGTCAGTGCCAAGCTGCTTTCTCGTCTGGTCCTGCTGTGGTACAATCCCGTCACTGAGGAGGATACTCGGCTCAGACACTGCCTAGGGGTTTTCTTCCCTTTATTTGCTTATGCAAATAGGTATGGCCTTTGTAAATTATGATGTGAAAGTATACGTTGGTCTAGCAGCTTTAGGAATCTTTTTCAGTCTTGCACAAGTAGAAACAGCACAAATATAAATTAGACCTAAAAGTCTAGTTCAACCTCCTATGCAACTACTTTTGAATGTATATAATCTCAATTTATGACTGCTGTCAAAACTTTCCATTAATTCTCTCTTATCCCTATGGACTTCCACATATTTTTTTTTCTTTTCTAAGCCTATAATTGAAACTTTTCTTCAAGATAGTGAATGAAAGATTAATTTGAATAAATCGTTTTACTATTTTATGCTTCTGAGCAAAACAAGTAGACTTTGAAGCATGACTAAAAGGTAGCAGGAGTGCTTCAAAAGCAAATAATTAGTGCCCAGCAGATATCAAAGCAGCAAACTGGTTGTGGTTTGGATTTTGCTTTTGTTTTGTGGTTTGTTTGTTTTTTTTTTAACCAAAGAATACTCCAATCTCAATTCACAGCAGGTTCAAAATCTCCTGTTCCTTTTGGTAGTGGACAAAGGAAGTAGAGAGCTGATGTAGGTAGATAGGAGTTTAACTAGTAATTCTCATCTCCTTTCACTTCCTCAAAGTAAAAAATGTTTAAATTACTTTTCAGTTGCAGCTAGTGGTTTTAACCAGTCTGAGCTAGCTGAGTTTTTATCTGCTTTTTTATGGTTAAGATTTAATTTAGGTGTAATATACATTACCTTACCTCTTTTTCCAAACCAAATAGAGTTGTTCTTTTTGTGGCCTATAAATTGTCACATTAAGGATTGAGGTGGTGGGTGTGGAGCAGAGGGGGGCAGATGGGACACCAAACAAATGTGTTCTTGCTGTTTTCTGGGTTGTAGGGGAAGGAAGAGGAGAAAAATACCCAGTCTTCTTCAAAATGGGGGTTTTCCTACTTAAATTCTTTTGAAAATGAGAAACACAAAACCTAATTTAATATGCTTCCAGTATTCTGATATTAAAGAATATATTTAAGTTTTTATCATAAAT
>JAOEGS010020039.1:0-14754 GCA_025447755.1 Corythornis vintsioides
TTTTATGTGGAGTGAAAAAATAGTCACAGTCATCTAAAGAATGGACACACTTTAAGAACAGTGCAGTTACTTGCTCAACAGCAGGTGAATGTAAGTTTATGAAAGCTCAATTCAGTATGGTACTCCTAAAATTAAAAAAAAAAAAAAAAAAAGCTGTGTAGCAGAAGCTGTGTGCCTCAGTTGAGCAAAAACCTTAAATCATTCTCAAAACAGTCAGTAACTGCACAGTCCATATAAACATTAGTGAAATGCTTTGTTGCAGAGCACCTACAGAATTTCACCCAAGTTAGTTGTTTTCTTAATCCTATCCTATCCTGTCCAATATCAGCAGCATAGACCAACTACCAATAGACTGACTACCAACCCCTTTCCCTGACACAGGCAGCAGAGGAAGGATGCTGCTCGTGTGACATAAGGCAGCATTTTCTTCAATCACCTTGCCTCTGCTGGAGCCAACTCCTGCCTGCATGCAAAAGGCTTTTGCACAGACAGCTGTTGCTGCCTGATGACCCAGACACCAAGCAGCCCTGGCAGTCCTCCAGAGGCATGGCACTGCTGATGACCCTGTGTTTGCTGTTGGTGATTAGGGGCGTATGGGTGTGATGCTGCTCATCCTTCCTACATAAAGCTTTGTTGTCATCCCCCATTACTGTTGGGACCACAGCACCTGACCAAACATTAACGTAAGCACCAGCTGAAAAGCCAGAATTAAATTTGTTAGATGCTATCTCAAAGTAAAAGTGAAAACATCATTGCTGGACCACAAAACATTTTGTGAGCATAAGTGTATTTGGAGCACTCTATTACTATCAGCCAATCCATCTGTTATATGTTAAGAGAGTAAAATATGACAAAAAATGGATTGAATGGATTGTTTTCTTGCCTTCTAATGAAAGGTAAAATGCAAAATGTGCTATCTACAACTAAATATTAATTTTAAGCATCAAAGAGCATTATTTTATTAACTAACTGAATATATTGGTTAATAAATTTGAATTAAAAGTATTTAAAGCAGTAGCTTTTATTAAAGGTATGTTTCCATTTTTAAATAAGCAGACAAAATGCACACAATACAGAGAGAGATTTGGAAAAAAACCCAACTATTGTAGTACCTTCCTTTTTCAATAATTCAAACACTAATAGCAAAATTCAACAAGAGAAGCTCAGATGGTGATTCTACTACTCCCTTGGTGGCCCTTAAGACCTTGGTTTCAGTCACTAATAGAGATGCTTACAGACCTTCCTCTATTACAGGAATGACATATGAAGTTTCTATAATTTTTCTGTAAGAAATGGAGCACTTATCTGAGCAAATTCAATATTAATTGCATGTTTTCTTCTAACACCCTTTACAGCCAACAGGCTTTTCACTATCAGCAACTAAATATATCAACCATATTACAGAACTCACAGAGCAGGAATAAGAAAGTCTGTATAGAAATTCAACTTTTTGCCAAAACAGCAAGTCTTGAGACTGTCCAAGATGAAAAATTATTACTCAGGAAGCCTTTACTGCTTCTGTACATGTTCTTACACCACTTAACACTATCAAAAGTCCAGCTGCTTCAGTGTCCACATTAATTTTCTTACTGAGTCATATTATGACAGGCTGACATTCATAAAATATAAAGTAAGAGAGGAACTGAAAACTTTGCAGAGAACAGACATTGCCATTCACAGACTTATCTTTAGAGAGGTATTTTCTGCTAGAGGCAGCAAACACAAGTCAATGTGAGCTACTCTCCAGTGATTCTAAGTCCCATACCTGTACAACTTCGGGCCCTTGAGTTACAGCTCACTATCAAAGGCATTGAGCTGAATCTCAAAGATGCACACCCTCCCTCAAACCACTAACCAGAAAACAGCTTGGCAACTTCTTGTCATGCTCAAAATACAGCAGGACATGGTTATGAAGGTAAAACATTAATAGTTATTACACAGTAAGATATTACAATTGGCATAGAAAGACACAATTTGATGGAGGCAGAGATAATATTTAGAGGTGGCATCATTATATTATTGCCCTAATTTCATATTCTTCCCCAGGCATCCAGAAAGAGACAGGGTCACAGAAAGGAAATAGTGTGAGATGGACCTTTGTTTTGATGGTTTATAACTGCTCTCTTTTCAATCAGCATGCATAAAAATCTGTGCTGATAAAAGTCTTGCTTTTCTATCCCCAAATTATCATGTACACTTTCATAAGATCCACCAAAATCCATCCTTCCCAGTGTGTACTGAAAATCACCACACACAGCCTGGGAAACTGTTAAAAATTATCATTACACAACTATGAAAAAGTGTGAATGGACAGCTCATGAAGATGTTGCTTTAGAGAAGTCTAAAAAATGGAAAACTACCTAAAAGGTTCTATTTGTACAAGGGGAAAACAGCATATGAGACAGAGATATTACAGGTCCCCTTCTCCTTTCATTGTTGGTATTTCAGTAAATCATAAGTAAATGTTGCAGAAGGGGACTTTCCTGCATTATTATGTAGAATTGAATTAAACTTCTTACTGTGATGTAGTAATAGGTGACACTTCCACATTTCCACTTTTTTTTTTTTTGTTAAATACATTTATATACACATGTGCTCACATATTAGAAAAAACAAGAATTCCAAGATGGATTAGAGAAACACAGATATGCTATTGAGTTTTGATATAATAAAATTTGGTTTAATTTTAATACTAAATACTCAAAACACAAAGTGGGTTTATAACCTTTATTAACTGAAGTTGGAGGGGAGGGGTAAAAAAAAAAAAATGGTATAGGAGGAAGGCAAAATCCCCTCAGATCTGCATACTGGAGATATTTTCTAATCTTTACCATTCTAATCAATAAATCTGAAAGTGAAATCCATGCTGCTCTGCCTAGAATCAGTATCTTAAGACTCCATATAACATGACAGGCATTTCACCTAATTGTTCCCCACTCAGAAATCAAAAGCAGCTCTTAAGAAGCAAACCCTGAAGAAGTGTCAGTATTTTTCAGTTTGTGGAAAATAAACCTCTCATCCCATGACAGCAAGACCTCATTAGAAAACGTGCTAATTGGCTGCATGCATTGGGAGTTTCCTGCATTCCACCTTTTCTTTTTTATTTATGCACCTCTAGTGTGTGGTTATCACATTAGTTAGTTCCTGTTGTGAAATACTGTGTGTGAAACTACAGCAAGTGCAAAATGACTGAGATTCATTTTGATTGCAATGTCAGCACAGTGTTCCTGTCATATGCCACTGAGCAAGTGTGATACACTCATGTGTCTTTGCTCACCTTATTTTAATAAGTATCATCAAAACTTTTCAGTTTGGGTAGTACTCTAATTTCATAAATGCCTGTTGCTACTTCATGTTAAAAGGTTATTACCTTTGAATAACAAACATCTTAGATTATCACCTGTTCATATTAGAATATTCTTTATTAGTGTTAGGAGGAAAGAAAACTTGCAAGATACTATAGTTTTTAAGTAGAAAAAGAGAATGAGGCACTCCACATATTCTCAGGTCAGTGAATATCAAGCACTCCTGTCCCTTAGATCTTGGTTCAGTGGGTAATAATTCAAAGCTGCTACTGCTATAAACCATAATGGCATTTGAGATATTATTTTTAAAAGCTTTTTGAATTTCAGGTAGTTTGCTGTTTACTATGAAAAAGCAGATTTCTGTTTCATTGTTTTCAGGAAAAAAAAAAAAACCCTGCATTCAAAATGCCTTATGTGCTCACATTTCTGCAAAATGCATACAACTTTTATTATGTTTCTTACATTTAAAAACTTTTTCTCTCCACCCTCCCCCCCATATTGTTTTAGAATTAAAATTGTATTACTCTTATGGCTTTAAGGCATTTTATCTACTCTGATTTTGTATTGTAAGCATTTCAGCTAATACCTTTCCTCTATTTTTTTTATCCCTCTACAAATTAAAAAAAAAATAAAATATTTTCAGGATTAGAGTTATTTTAGAGATTATTTTAAAGGATTACATTGATGCACATTCCCCTTATCAGAATAATGATTACGTGCCAGACTTGCCTGCAAGCATGTAACAGCATTTTATCTTTCATGATCTCATCAAATTTATACAGATTTTTGCATATAGCTTCTATTTAAAAGCATAAATAAAGATATTTGTAAATCCCAGATCAGCCATTTTTCCATGCCATTTTCTTTTCATATATAAGAAGGCTACTTCATTCATTGAAAGTTTATTTTTGTCTGACTGAGCTTGGAAACAAAAGTTTATAAAACTGAGAAGAAAGCAGTTACTACATTAATCTCTGGATAGAATGGACTGGATAAATTAGAAATTATTACATCTGAAGAAGAGCTTTTTCTTCTGAGTAAAACAGCACTTTTGCTTTTAAGTGTGCAATATTTTTTAGTTATTATTTTTCAACATGTATAAATTTCAACACTGTTCCACTATGCTTCAATTAAGTATATGTGGAAAATTAAGCTAGATTTGGTTTCTGAAAAAGAAAGCAAGCTCAAGCAAACCCCCAGTGAAATTTCTATCAAAAAGTATTAGCTGCATTAAAAAGAAACACTCCATTAACTTGTTTTGACAGTAAACCAGGATCTAATTGGATTGTATTTGGCAACAGCCAGAGTCTGTTGGACAACATAACAGATTTATCAAGTTATTGGTGCATTACTTAATTAGTGGTATCTATGAACCATAAAGAAATGATAGTATTTAATCTACACAAGAAGAATGTACAAACTATCGTTGTAAAAACTATAAAAATATTGAGAAACAAGTGTGGGTTTTCATCTGATATTTCATGTCTATTATGCAACCATAAAGATAAATATAATCTAAAAAGAAGCTTTTTTTTTTTTTTTAAACAGTTGAAGCAAAACGTATCATAAGACTTATCAAGAAATAGCATGATAGAAAAAGGTTATGGATCAAAGGTTATGCCACAGTGTTCCCCAACCAGATTCCTTAAAAACAAGTGAAGGCAAACACTTTCCAGGATACCCATGGGCAGGCAAGACCACCAAGTCAGTTTCATCTTCATGATTCTGTATTTATGCAATATAAAATTTCAGTGTAAAATGTGACTCCAGTCACCATGCAACTGAATGAGTTTAAATACAACTCAGCAAGGGGCAATGCTGGGAAAGTGGGTATGTGAAGCAATACTGATGAAAAGAGTGGGATCAAAGAAGGGATCAGAAATTTGTATCCAAGATAACAGGGCATGGCTTAGCTTATCAGGAATGGCTGTTCTGATGATTCAGTGGGGAAATGACAAGGGCAACGTGACAGAGCTGATGAAATCACAGAGAGGGACAGAGAAGAAAAAAACCTGCCAGAGAACTGTTTTGAGACAAATCCACTACACTGAACCACCGTCTTCAATAGCCTCTGTATTTCCTAATGTTATCTTCATAGAATCATAGAATGATTTGGTTGGAAGAGACCTTTAAGATCATCAAGTCCAGTCATTAACTCTACACTGCCAGGGTCCCTAAACCATGTCCCCCAGCACCACATCTACGTGATTCTTAAACACCTCCAGGGATGGGGACTCCACCACCTCCCTGGGTAGCTCATTCCAATGCCTAACCACCCTCTCTGTAAAGAAATTCTTCCTGATATAATAAAGGAAGAACCATCTGCACCTATGCTATTTTACATGTAACATTTTCTTTTGGCATTTCTCTACACATTAAACATCGTGGCTTGAATCTATTGCCATCTTCTTCATACCCCAGTTTAAATCTTTGACAAAAGTTTACTGCAACTTGTGTAACAATCAAAATGCAGTTCTATAATGTTTTACCAGCACTGCTAAACAGATGAAAAAGCATGCTTGTTGCATAGTTTAAAAAGCTGAAGCGGGTGAAAGAAAGAAGAGTAAACAAGTCATATATCTATTTGTGAAGCTTCACATAAACAGTAGTGCTGCAATCACTCTTGAGCTGTACTTGTGTCAACCTTATGTAAACATATATGCTTCAAAAAACAAGATGCTTCAGAACTCTAGGACTCTAATACTGAATGTGCACAAGAGGTGTGTTGAATACATGTAACCTAGAGAGACTTCTACTATAAAAAAAAACAAACAAACAAAAATAAACTGTTAGATTTTGGTTTAACAACCTGACTCTATCCCAATGACTATGTTCACTGCAGTTGAAACACAAGTCCAATCAAATCTGTACCAAGCTAAAAGGTAATCACTTTCTATGAAGACCATTAGGAGATTAAGCCTGGGATAAAAAAAGGGGAAAAAAAAAGTTATATGCATTTATCAGAGAGCAGAAAACCAACGGTTTGTACGCTTGTACATAAGCCATCTTTTCAATTGTATTTAGGTAAGTGATTAGTCTTCCTCTTACACTATCATCTTACTATTTGACTTCATCATAGACATACTGTGACCCAAATACAGTAGATATATCAACCACCAGATCAAGTCTGATTCCAGCTGGAGGCTTTTTAAGTCTACTGATACATTACAGATGACTGATGGTAGCTCTCTTAGCTTTGCTTAAAAATTACTTTATTCATATTGTGCCTCTACAAGAAAAGTAACCCAAATTCCAGAAATCACTTTTCTGTACCAACTTCAACAATCAAAAGGAAAATTGATTGCATGAGTGAAAATACACAGTAAGGATGCAAATACACATTGTTGTCAAACCTTAAAAGGCTGCAGTGTTATAAAATCATGTTATTTCCATACTGGGTTAGGAACAAAAAACCAAACAAACAAACAACTATTATCTGTTCCTAATGACCTGAGAGCAAATCCTGCTTTTCTGGATTGAGCAGAATTTGCAGGGTAAAACAAGGGGAAGAATACTGTGATGTTGACCTGAAGATTCCCCTGGTGTCATCTGAGAGAAGCAATGAGGATTTTCCAAATGAAGTAGCCAGTGATTCAGTCCCTAAACATCTTGAGTCTGCAAACCCATTGAAAACACAAGGCCATCTTCACAGATGTCTTGTCTTAATTTTGCAGTGTGTCTGCCTCGTAGGTAACCAAAACATCTTTATGCTTTCTCTACAGCTGACATTGTGACAGACTTCTGCCTCCTCAGTCCTGCAAAATGATGCATATCATCTACCATTTTCACCACTAGAGTCTTAGAACCTAGACAAAGTTGATGGGCATGGCATGACCAGTCACAGGACAATACAAGTTGCTACACAGAACTATATTAATTTCCATATTTTTCTCTAGCTGTTTCCAGAGTCTAATTGATTTGGATCATAGTTTTGGACTGTTTTATGCCTTTGATCACCACTTTGTAGAGTGTTAATGCTGTGAATCCTTAAACTCACCCCTAAATACACCCATTCATATCTGCACTTCCTGTAAGAATTTGTCTGTGTCAGTCTCTAAAAGTATGAGTCATAAACTTAAGGTCTTATGAAGTCTACCACATAAACTATTTATCTTCTTCTGCACTGTGATTACATTTGTGAGACTTAATTCAGACTGTATTTTTGATATTCATTTATCACATGTTAAAAATGGACATACCATGACAGGGAAAGAACCATACAGACCAGTTTATCCAGGACTGTAACTGTTGTTGATCCCTTCACCCTTCAAGATGATCCCTACACAGCCACATTTCTCTGGGGATATTATTGCCTTATGATTCAGATCTACAGTTTAGGTAACAGCTGAAGTACACACACGCCCACCTGCAGCTATAATTACTAACACAGAAGATACAGAAATCTAAAGAAACAGGTCAATCCTTAACATTTACCCCTGTTTCCGACCTACTACTTCTCTAAATAAGTGGCAGATGAGGTTGCTAAATCACTATTATATTCCAAAAGTCATGGCAGTCTAGTGAAATCCCCACTGAATGGAAAAAGAGAAATATAACCCCCATAAAAAAGGAAAGGCAAATGAACCTGGGAACTATAGGCCAGTCAGTCTCACTTCTCTGCCTGGTAAGATAACAGAACAGATCCTTCTGGAGGCACTACTGAGGTAGAATAATAATGATGCTGACCTCTAAACCCTTAGAAAAGCAATTTAGTCGTAGCACATAAGACCAGAAATGTAAAATGAAATGTAAAAAAACAGCCAACAAACAAAACCACAAAAACACCTCATCCATCTACACCCACTGCCAAACAAACCAGATGGACAAAAAAAAAAAAAAACAAACCCAAAGTAAACAAACACACACACAATTTAGGCTGCATGCTCAAGATTATCCAAAAATCTTCTCAAATTGCACAGCGGGCAGAGCTATTACATCGTCCAATTCCATCAAGGTCTAGATCTGGTCTTTGAGCCTGACAAAATAAGCAGCCAGCAGTAGCAAGGAAGGCTGGGTACCATTTTTAAACTGGAATGATGTACTTCTTTAGAATGAAGTTCCAGATGCAACAGAACAATGGCACATGCAATTTTACTACTTTAAGCTAACATGGAGATTTTGCACCCATGCACTTTACAGGATCTAAGACACACAACTCTATACTTCCTATTTGTATCCCAGCCTTTGGTCAGTGAAATGATTCAGTTCTATTTCAGCTTCCAAGGCAGACTATTCTCCATGTAAAGCACACAATTCTGTTGCAGAACAAGAATCACAAATAGAACTTTCTGAAAAGAATGAGTCATTTATTAAGAGTCCCAAATGCCTTATGTAATCTGTGGGGGCTTTTGGTTTGTTTTTTGTTGGTGGTGTTTTGATGGGTTTTTTTGGTTGATTTAAAAAAACAAAACAAACAAACACACATACACAAAAAAAACCCACCCCAAAATCAAAAATATCAAACCCCAAACTACAGCTGTACTTTCTTTTCAAAATTTTGTATCTGTGCCCCTCAGAATATCTGAATAGCTTGCAGAACTAAGAACATCCTTCAGCTATGAAATAATTATTTTTGTTTCACTTAAAATATATACATCAGTACCAGAGGCCCAAACACCCCAAGGAATCTTCTGCAGCTTTCAACATATCAGCAGTTATTTCAGCACAACTCACTGTCTTTGATCTCTCTTTGAAAAAACTTGGCTTATGCAGAGGCTGTTTCTCAAAAAAGAAATAGGCGTTCGAAAAGAAAAACCTTACACAATATTAATTCAACACTGGTGCTTATCTTTTAATATTTTCTCTCATTGTTTTAAAGTATATGATTTTCTAAATGCCTGCAGGGCAGTGAACTTTGAGTTTCACACCATTTATTGTCATACCAAGTGCAGCTGTTACAAAGCAAGACTGTACTATATGGGGGTACTACATAATGTGAGTTTTTGACTGTGGAAGAAATAATGCAAAGAAGGGATCATGAAATGATTAGCATGATCACCTTAAGGGCTCTTGGGTCTCAAATCACCAGGAAACTTATCTCTTCCTATTCTAGTGGTACCTCCATCCTCCAAAAAAAATCTTCCAGCTCCCTGCTATGTGGAAATTCTCATTTACTTTCTATAGAGACAACATTATTTCTCACTCTTGCTCAGAAATCTTATTCCTAATATTAGTAAGATGCTTAGACTGGAAGTTCACAGTAATCACCCAGACACAAACATAAACCAATACATCAGTGATCCATTGCTACCTGAATACCCTGTTTCAGTGTTCTTATTCTGAGTGGAGAACTCCAGGCTTGACATTACTAGTTACCAGATGTGTAAGTATGGATTATAATTTGAGATCTCATTCTACTTGGGTATATTGTTCTTACAGAAGTTTAACAGTCTCATTGGTACTCTCTGCAGTTTGATAAAATATGGAGTTAAGAATTCCACTTAACCTAAATAAACTATTTGACAGTAAACAGAGCTCTCACCTGAACATCTTCACAGTGCTTTATCTTCAAGGGACATTCATAGAATCATTCAAGTTGGAAAAAACCCTTGGGGTCATCAAGTCCAACCATTAGCCCTACTCTACAAAGTTCATCCCTAAACCATGTTCCCCAAAACCACATCCAACATTAGTTGTTTCTATGAAGGTTTCCAACATAAATTATCCCTTTTGGATTGGTGAGATACAAAGTACAAACGTACCTAAGTAAGAACAAATGGCCACCAGAGCCTTTATTGGAGAAATACTCAATCTTTACTTATAGCCCATATGTATTTAGCAGATCTAGACTGCCAGATAAGAGTATTTCTATTATGTTGCTGATGACTTTATATAGCTCCACATGCATGTAGCTCTGACATCAGAGATATATAAAACACACCTCTATACCTGCTATTTCATATTCACAGCTTCAGCTATGAAATTTATTTTTTTATGATTGAACTATGATACAACTGGGATTTGAGTTCTGAGTTAAAGTTGCACAACATTAAACAGTGGTTATTAATGGAAAAAAATAAAATTTATACACTTTATGGAGCACAAGTCTTACATAATTGTTTCCCTACTATACCCCATCTACTAGTAAACCTCCAAACCTCTGGAAAAGCGTTGCTCTCAAATACAGAGTTCTTCCCCGCCAACACAGTCCTACAGAAATTAGATAATCCAAGGTCAGTTATGGATGCTATTCAGTACTGAGCCAAGGTCCAATTTATCCTACAATGTACCAGAATTTTTCAGTGTCAGAAAAGTCAACACTGTTATTTGATTAGCTGAATCCATTCCAATCTTAAAATGCCTCTGGCTTCAATATTCTGACAAGACTGTCATCTCACTGAACTCTAAACAATACAAGCATTGACCCCTCAAAGGAAAGGCAGCTTAAGTTGCTTGTGTGATTTAAGGGAAAACAGAAACAGACATGTAGCATATATACACAGTTAAAATTATCTTGTCATGTGTTAATATCATTAATATCAGAGCTTTCAGACTGTAGATATAAAAAAAAAGTTTCTAAGCAGGAATATATTTGATACATTGTGCTGCAACACGATTTATTTCCCAGCAAGAAATCAGTTTCAATGAATTTCACATAAACAGCTCTCTCAAAATTCCAGTTTAGAATCATTCCTAGACCACGTCAGAAGGAAGGTGAGCAGGCTTCAGATCTCACTGCAAGCAAGACACAGCAGAGTACACAAAGGTAGGTACCTTCAGAAGTGGATTATCCACCACCAAACACTTGCCTACCAGACTGATTCACTTACCTTTCATGACTTTTCCTCCTCTGGGATTCTGAAAGAAAGCAAATTGGGATTCTGAAAGAAAGCAAATTTACCTAAAGTGACACTGGTATCTAAACAGTAGCCATATAACTCAGCTTTACCACCAGTAGGATCAAATCAAGTTTCCTTACTACATTGAAAAATGTCAAGTATTAATTAGCCTGTTATCAAACAGCAGCAGATTTGGCACATGTTCATCCATTGTTTGCCTGAAACTCAGGAGTTTCAGATGATCCGAAGTATCACACACAGAGCTTTAACTCACCATTTGAGCTCAGTTTCCAACTATTTTGGTCTTCAGACAGAAAGTCCACAGCATTTCTGCTTGAGCAACTCCAGAAGAGGGACACATAGATGATCAGGGTGCTGAAGCACTTCCCCTATGAGGATGGGCTATAGAAAGTTGGGGTTGTTCTGCCTAAAGAAGGCTCCAGGGAGACCTTACACCCACCTTAACAACACTTAGAGAGGGCCCATAGCAAACATGGGGAGGGACTCTTCATCAGGGAGTGTAGTAATAGGATGAGGGGATAACAGTTTCAAATGAAATAAATCAATCAATCTTTACTGTGATGCTGGTGAGACACTGAAAAATGCTACCCAGGGAAGCTCCCTGTCTGTAGTGCTCAAGGCCAGGTTGGATGGGGGTTTGAGAAACCTGGTCTAATGGGAGGTGTCCCTGGCCATGGCAGGGGAGGTTGGAACTAGATGATCTTTAAAGTCCATTCCAACCCAAACCATTCTATGATCCTATGACTTTTGTTGAGACCATTAGATCATATCATGCTGTGATTAAGTAGGACTGTAGTGCATACATACAAGCATACTTATAGGTAAGTACACACAAGAAGATTCTATTAAGGGTAATTTTAAATCTCAAAAAGAATGTGCTTGAAATCGCTCTTTTTAACTTGAAAGAATTCACACTCCTAAAAAAAAAAAAACAAAAAAAAAAACCCAGAAATTACTGTAGCATATACAGTAAGGCTTATGGCCTATTACCCTCCAAGTAAAAACCTTAAAACTGAAATTTAGTTTCAAAGCATGTATACAAGTCTACTCGGTTTATTTGTTACAAGATGGATTTAGATTGCTTTGTGGGTTTTAATCAAAGCTACAGCTTTCAGTCCCTCTCTCCCCCTATATATAAAAACAACCATCCTTTGTCTTTTATTCACATTATGCTTCAAAATACTGCTTTGTTTTGGTGTTGGGAGATTGGAAGGTGAAATGGAGGTCACCCAGCTCCCTAAGGTCAGCCAATACTAATAACACCAGCCTCTGGAGAATGCTGGTAGGGTCCCATTTCTCTAAGGGTCAAGGAACAGCTGCAATCATTCAATGAGACTAATAAGACAATTCACAAGTCCTTTTTTCTTCAAGGGTAAAGGACATGCATCCATGTTGTTCCAATGGTTTTAAATTCTTGTAAACAAATTTATATTCACAGAAAGAGCCTTTTAAAAGGATGAAGAATTGTGGTAACTACAGAAACATAATCCGTGGGAAGGGTTGATTTTTTTTGCTTTTCAGTAAAGATCAGCTATAAATTATTAAACACAGATAACATTTCATGAATCTGTGCACTTGGGCCTTATTCTCAACATGTAGTTGGAAGAATAAAAAAAAAATTTAAAAAAATTTTAAAAAAATATATTAGTTAATTCCTTTTTTAATACTGTGCACATGTTCCTGCCCCACCCAGAATCCTGGTTAACTGTATCCTTGCTGTGCACATGCCTAGATCCTGGCCCCACACAACATCCATTCTCTCCATTCACATCTCTCCTTCAGATCCACTTCAGCCAGCCTCTTCTTCCTCAGACCTCTTTCCAGCCCTGTTTTCCAAAGTCCCAGCACAGCATCCACATCTGAACTGAAAACCCCCTTACTCCTCCCAACGAATTTTCCCAGTTCAGCCTGATGTCAATTTCATTCCCTATCAGCCTTCCTACACACACAATATCCAGATACAGACTATGTTTTCCAAACAGCCATGCACAAGCAATTATACATAGAAAAGTGGGATGCATCCATGAAGGAAGCAGGGAAATTATAGCCTGAATTTTGGATATTGGTAAACCCAGCACCCATATCTAAAACACTGTAGATAATATAATCTACTTCAGCAAAAATTAGGTCAATCAAAACCCAGCTCTCTGCTTAAATGCAGTCCTCACCAACAGTTCCAAAAAAAACCCACAAAATCTCCTTAGGCCTTAGGAGTATCAATAGACCTAGATGTTTGCAACTAAATGTAGAAAAGCTTAAACAAAACAAACCTATGTTCCTGCTTGCATTAAGGAGTTACCGAAGTATTTTCTTAATGAATATTAAATTTGGTTTAAGGTACAGTGACAACTGCTGAATGGGAATTTGGACAATTACTTAAAAACTCGACAAATATTGCCAAAATACTTTGATTACAATTTAGCTTAATATACATACATATCAGCATAGGCTATGTTATGCTTTTACACAAAAATCATCTTGTTACACAAGAATCTGCCAATGGTGGTCGGAAGCAATACTATAGGAAACCCAAGAAGACACAGACATGTGTAGTACAAAGAGCAATAAAACCTCAAAGTTTTATTTATAAAAGTTCATTTATAAAGTATTAACAGAAAAATGTTCAAAAGTAATGTTTTTTACTTACATAAAAAAGGCTTTAAAAAACTCTAATCAGCATATTCAATTAGTAACATTGACTAGTATAACTATAAAAAAAAATAAATTAAAACATTGAGGCACTATTAAGTCATAAGACTAGCTAAGAACTTGTCATCTCACAGTCACCAGCAGTTTACCGTATTTTAAGTTGCTAAGATATCAAGCAAAATAGAACATCACTGAAGCAAAATAAATGAACTGTTGCTACCAAAGGTGGTTACCATGTGAAAAACTCAGTACTTAAAATAGTCATTTCATCATGATATTCAATATTCCAAAGTCAATGGTTAACCATAAAGCTTAGGATATAGTTCCTGTAAATATCTGATTAAAAATAATTAATCATCACCTTCACTGATAAGTTACAGAACATATCAACCCTCTACATACTGCTGAAATCTCTTGATGGGTAGGTGAACTGGACAAAATGAGAATTTACATTAAAACCCCAAATATTAGAGGAAATAATTTCCACCAGATGGTTGAAGGCAACTTTTAAAATGCTGGAACTACTCATACTTTATTGCTGGCTGTATACCAAGATGCACTTTTGAAAACCTGTTTATTTTTCTCTGTACCTGGAGCTGAAATAATATTTACACTCACAATGAACATCCCACAGCTGCTTCTCAGTCTGTACCATCTCTGCTTATCAAAGCCATGGATAATTGTGAATCAAACATCAAATGGCAGCTGTAAACATATTAATCCAAAATTAAAGGTTACTAATATTATAGAAGACATGTTGAAGCACTTAATAATGACACAGGATTTCCCTTTTGACTAGTTACAATCTATATAGGCCTGAGGTCAGCTGGCAACAGATACCATAATTTGATTTCTGTGTGTGTGTTAATTATTCCCCTTTTCATATTTATGCTCCAAACTGTCTTAAATTATCACTGTGATAATACTCAGAAAACATACTTCATAAAATTATCTCAGTGATGGTTATAAATAAAATGTCATGTTCAAAAGAAAATAATTAT
>JAOEGS010020039.1:15857-37146 GCA_025447755.1 Corythornis vintsioides
AATTATTGACACCACAAGGCTTTACTGAAATTGATCCTGATACTATTTAAATATGCATAGTTTAACTGGATTCATCACCTTTCATTCATACCATTCCTTCTTCTAAGCACTGATACACTTACTATTTTGGCAAATCCAGATTTTTCTATAAACACTGGCTACAATTTGCCTTTCAAAATCAATCACAATTCACTTTGAATGACATCAGCCTAGGAAATTTGAGCCCTGAAAAGGCTGTGTTTTTTCTTTGTTATGATATAACCACATGAGGCAATATCACAGGGTTAGAACATTTATTCATGCAGCACAACACATGCTTAAACAATTAACTTCTGAAAGCATTTTTTCCAACTGCAATGTGAACTCAAAGATCACGAATATAAAAATGACACTTCTCTAGCAATTAGCATGACAGAAAGTCTATAAAGGAGTGCATAAAATGAGTTGGTTGGAATAAAATTTACTCTTTCCAACAGTCACAAAGAGTTTACTCTACAGAAACAGTGATTATTACCAAGGGAAGCATGTGGTCCATGCCCAGATACCGTAAATCTACATGGAGCAAATTATAATCCCTGTGTGAAGCAAAGTACTGCTGTACTTCACCTCAAGTAGAACAGATGCTTGGCTGTAGGCAAATTTCATAGGAAGATTTTTTTTCTTTTTAATTATTATTTTTTAGATTTAGGTGGGTAATTTCCTAAATGGCCAACTCGTGATATTTTTTTCAGTAACTGAGATACTGAACTGAAAGAGCAAACAAATAGAATACCACTGAACTTAAATAGTTATGCTTTAAATCTTAGTTTCTCCTTCAGACTTTGCAGTTATCTTTTCTCAATATATACTGAAGGACACAATCTTCAATAACCCTAGATGCATCATATCATACTTAGTTTTTCTACTTCACAAATTTGATCAGCCAAGGATTATTTACATATTTATTAAGCAAAACAGTTGAAAAAATCATTCTGTTTGGATTGTAGTGCAACCTTTTATTGGGTAGCAGCACTATAAGTCAACTACAACCACTGCTAAATCACTAATGATGTCCTGAAAGCTTAATTTTTATTACTGCTTGTTTCATATGTTGTAGCACAATGATAACATTAAATAGAGCTTTAAAACTTGCTTATTATTCTGACTTACATATGCATAGAAAACCTTTGAATCTGAATCTATTGTTATAAAGATGGTATCAATATGGGAGTGTAACTATCTTTGCTCAGAATCTGAGGAACTTCCTTCCCCTGTATATGGACCTTGCTCATTCATTTTCATGGACTTCACAAGAAAACAGAACTATGCAGCTGTCACTCAACTTAAATGAAAATACTATATTACTGTCCATGAGAAAAGTGAATGCTTATCCAGGAAGTACTTCCTTTTGTTAACAGACAATATGAGATCTGCATGACAGGAGATTGCAGTGGTAAGAGAAAAATAAGCATAAAGATATTAATCTACCTCTCAGAGGAGGTATAAAAGTGAAATATTACCCTTATATTCAAGTTCAGTTAAAATGCTGAGTGCTGGATATAGCTGCTAAACATCATAGAATTGTCTAAGTGTACTGAAAAAATGTTCAAAAATTACCAAAACAAGTTTTGCACTATACTCAGAATTTATCCCCAAATCTGTAGGTTCTGTATGTTACATCTTTAATGCACACTTATTTAAATTCATTGTTAGCAGCAAAAGGAAGTTCAAAGAAAACGTGTGTTGGATGTGGGCTGCTTAGTGCAGGATGACATGGGAGAGACTGCTTCAGTTCAATGACTATTTCACTTCAATCTTTGCAGATGACAGAGCAAGGTTTGGGAAGAAACACAGCAGCCAACAGAGGAGAGTAACAAGCCAGACACTACTTCAAATAAGTACAATATCAGAACATAGAGGTATATAAATGTGTAATATAACAGATCATTTCTACTTGAATTCAGTATGAACAAAAACCTGTGAGAAAATTCAGACAAAGTATTAACACCAAAGCTATTTCTACCATTGTAACTGTTAACTACTATCTCCTGTGATGGGAATGTTCTTATGTGTAATATTTTGAAAGCAAAACACATCCCCATCCACATATCTCCTATGGTGGCAATTCATTATGCCAGCTGCTGCCTCATGCTTGAACATTACTATTGATAATGAGCAATATTCCAGTGTCAGCAAAATAGATATTTTTTATTTTATGGTTTTATCAGTGATGAAGGAGCACTTCTACACCACCAGCTTTGTGGTGCTGCTGACTCTGGCTCTGTACCCTCCAGGCCCAAGCAATCACAGTATCTATGACCAGATTGGTCTCTGACCCAGATACTGCACTGATTACTGAAGCTTTCATTTGGCAGGAGCAGTTCTGACCTACTGTGCTAATAATTTTGCTGATGGGAACTAATTAACAAGCAGACAGTCTGCATACACTCTTTAACCTAGCTCTTAACAAGTTGGTAATGAAATTTCAATCAAGTCACACTGTGCCCTGGGTAAACAAACATGTACACACGTGTGTGTGTGCCTGTGTACACATTGGAGTGATACTCCAATACTACTCCACTGCAGCCATAGGTAAGGAGTGAAGGTAAAACTTCACTCCTTAAACTTCATGCTAAAACACAGGCTAAGCATACGGGCTTTATGTAGGTCTCATCATTGGCCAAGATAAGGATGAAAAACTGAAGTGGATATATTTCTACCTCCATGCTATTTCATACAGGTC
The DNA here is from genome assembly GCA_025447755.1 of Corythornis vintsioides. Taxonomy (NCBI): domain Eukaryota; kingdom Metazoa; phylum Chordata; class Aves; order Coraciiformes; family Alcedinidae; genus Corythornis; species Corythornis vintsioides. The sequence goes on from JAOEGS010020039.1 coordinate 18,580, forward strand.
AATTTAGGACCATTCAAAGGAGACTCAAATCTCAAAACTGTGTAAGTAAAGCCCTTCTCTGTCATATTACATCAATGCCATGAGAAATGCACACTGAACTTTATTTAGAAAAAAAAAAAAAGGCAGTTTATTACATTACCTGAATGATTTGACTTAATTCCACATCCCTAGTTACTATTGGAACAAGCTAACCTTTAAATGAACTAACCAGCTAATTTTGGTGCCAAGACTGAAGAGTCTTGTGATGTTAAAACAGATTAGGCCTCATACAATTCTGAAGCATTGTTTGCATCCATTTAAATATTAGTGTCATTGTTCTAACCCACCAAAAGTCATAACAGATGTGGTTAGGACTTACAGCAGAGCTAAATCTAAAAGAAAAAAAACAAACTAACCACACAACAACAAAAACAACCCACAACAATAAACCAACCAGCCAAAAAAGAAACCAATCCCACACAAAAACACATACACAAACCCAAACAAACAAAATCCTCAAATGATCTCCAACTATGTCAGATTGAAATAAAAAAAAAAAAAACTGGGGGAGGGATGGGGTGCCAGGAGGATGGAGACAACCATATGTAATACCATATGTATTAAAAATACCCAACCCCCACATTCTATATAATATCCTAAGTAGTAAATTCCTATGCACTGTATGCACATGACATGTAATGCACTGATGCCATCAGGGCAACAGTGAAAACCAGAGAGAACAAAATCACTGTGGTAATAATCTCCTGATAAAACATTTCCAGATCCAGAATAATCAAACAGAAAATAATCTTAATTGATTAAATCAACATTTGCTAAAAAAAAGCATGCAGATCCATTGCTCTTCATTCCTTGTTTGTTTTGTGCTTCACCATAGAAACAGTAGTTAACACCATTTTGATGTGGTAAATTCTGCAACAACAGAAACTCTGAAATAGCTTCTATAAATTAATCTAAGCATCACATCTTAACTAATCAATATGTACCAATTTTCCCTAAAGACGAACATTTGTCCCAGGATCTATGAAGTATTAATTAACAGGTATAGTAAAGGTCCCACACAACTTTGATTAAATAATTACATGTCTTCTGTGAAAACTGAAGACTAGCCTAGAACTCTTATTTTGTTCTATCTAGCACTTACAAAAGAACAGTCTGGGAAACAGTCTTTGAAAAAAAGGCTTCTACACCACTGGTTTGCCTCCACCAGACTCACCAATACTGGAGTTAAGACCCTTGGTTACATCATGTACTTTTACCTCTGAAAAACAGCACTAGATTTAGACAATCTTAAATCAGACTTTTTGACCTTCTCTGATTAATGGTGCTCATTCAACCTTTTCAGGATGAATGGTGGATATCTTTGACCACGACAGTTTATTCAGCAAGCATAGGATTTTTTATAAGTTAGATAAATTGAGTGGTCACTTAACATGGAGAAAGGCCAACATCGATTGCAGCAAAGGTCACTCAGTTCAGTTATGTAGTGTATTAAATTGTCATCAGATCTGAACAGCAATTTCATCGATAACATTCAACTACAGTGACTAGGAATGACTTGGAAACTCTCCACCTACCCTATCCTATAGCAAGTGCAAAGCAGGCAGGGAACTCTCTGTAAGACAGTGATAGCAAAGGCCATGGCATAAAAATCTGGAGAGAACAAAGGTTCTTATCCATCAGTTTGGGGGAAAAGGACAGAGAACATAAAGACACTAGTAAATTAATTATATACAGTACAGTCTTTTCACAGTATTATAAACACAATCCTATATATCACTACTATCAGAGTACAAACTCTTTCCTTGAACCTTTGAATAACATGTTCTTGTGCTCTTTATTGGTCACTGTGGGAATACCCTGCTCCTCCCAGTGCTTCAATGTCACTTCTGCTGACTCTGCTTTCACAATAACCAAGACACAATAGAAGAAATACTGGAAATTTTAAGTAAATGTCAATACTATCCAGCCTTCAATACAGAAAACAATTTTGCTATTATTCTGAACTAGTTACTATCAAACTCCCAACTATTAAGAAAATACTTTTAGCTTTTATCATAATCAAGTGTTTATACTGTTGAAATAGCACTATTTTGTGATATTAATGACATTTAAAGAAGTTCTGTCATGCTAGGAATAAAGATAAATAATTTAGAGCAAAGTAGACTAATTATCAGTGATGGAGTAGACTAATTATTAGTAATGGTTGGATTTTAACTTTCTTTTTCTTCCCCCTAAGCACCGTATTTTGGATATTCAGTGTTTTGAACTGAATTAGAAAAATACGCCATATGGTATTGCTTGTCTTTCCTGATTGGATGTAACACCAGCTGTTGCTCTGCAGATTCCTAAATAGACAGTACAGATTTCATCTGTCAGTGGTCAGACATTCACTTTCATATTTGCTTTCAGGGTGGATTTTCTGAAAATTAGATGATTTATTTGAAAATATGAAAGGGATCTAAGTATGTATATTGTTTAAAATTAAGTGCAATTTCAGTTAGCAATCCGAAATTATAAATGCAAAATAAAAGCACAGTATGTTATGGCTTTTTCATGATGTGCAGACCTGGCTTTTATTTTGCAAAGTTGCATGTGCAGAAGTAATTTTTTTTTTGTTTGTTTGTTTATATAAAGTAACACTATGGTGTCAGTTTGTCAGTTTACAGGTATTATATTTCCTTGTAATATAAATAACTACATTGCATAAACATTTAATGCTTGAACTGTTCATATTTATGAATATTTTTAGAGTTATGGAATTACTTTTACGACCACAAAGTATTTAAGAAATTTCTAAAACACTGATGCACCAGGCCCATGTTGGCAAAATCTGTTTTTAAAAGCACAACAGTAATAAAAGACTGTAATAATTCACAAACTAAGAAACTCTAAATTGTACCCAACTGAGAAGAAATATTTCATTCCAAATGCTTTACCTAATTTCTTCTTTGTGGACAAACTACAAATATGGCTTGTTAGAGACTGTAAATAGATGGATGGCATTGAAACTGCAACCAGTCTTAGAGCTAAAAGAATGGTTGCATATTCATTTCATATTTTTCTCAACCCTCTGTCCCTGAAGTAGAAAGATTTTTTAACTTTCCATGTTGTACGGAAAAGCTACATAAGGTACTGAACTGAGAAAATAAAATCAACTTAAGAGTTTAACAAAATTAATACCAACTAAAATTATAAGAAAATAATCACTTGATTACTAATTCATAAAAAAAATATTGCACATGGTCTTTAAAATAAAAATGGGCATTGCTTTCATGTTACTAGGAACAATTTCTGTATCTTACCAGCACTGAAGACTGATGTACTACTCTCAAAGTAGATAGAAGCAGAAGCTTGGAATCATAGTGAATTGCCTCTCTCAAAAGTAGCTACCATGAAGTACAGTTTGAAAGCTTTTCCATTACAATGATTTTAAAAAAATATATTCACAGTTTGAAACTTTTCTTGAGAACAGTTATTTTTAAAGGCACATGACATTCTCTGCTTTGAAAAGGAAAAAAAAAAAAAAAAAAGGAAAACCTTATTAAGCTTACACTAAAAGTTTCTCACGAAGGACGGAAGGAAAAAAAGGTGTGATCTCTTAACAGCCTGAACACTACATGTGCCAACATGACTCATAGCCTGGGAAGTAGAGCACAGCAAACCACTGACAGCTTTATCAATGTCATGATTTGGCATTCCAGGTCATCTGAGGCTGCAGGCTCTAAAGAAACAGCAGCAAGCATCTTCTGAAGAATCAAATGTCTCTACAGAGCGCAGATGAATATTAAAAGTCAAATTTTGCATCACCATCATGGTGCAACCAATATTCAGGGCTTAGCAAGAATATCATTAGTAAATCACCAAAATGGTTTGTCTTAGTCTTCTAATTTCAATTCATCTTTGATAAAAATTTTTAGACACTGATAGCATGTGATAAATAAAATAGTCTTTGTGCCTCTTCTTTTTCTCTTTGGAAGTGCATTAATACATTACAAAAAGGTGAACCATTATTTGTTGTTGCAGGTAAGGGCCTTTGGCAGTTGCAGCACTTATTTCTTCTACAGAATATTGGGCAGTTAAGGAATTGGCAGCTAACACAGACCCAAGTCATAGGGACAAACATCTGATACAACACCCATTATCCCACCAAGACAGAAGAGTGGTAGGATATGCAAGAGCTAATACAAGTCATATCAGAAACTGCGATTGGGACCTAAAAACAGTCATCTCTAGAAAAATAATTAAATGAAGACTCATAGGTGATGTGTTTGAAATCTAATTAAAACTTCTGTATATACAAAAATTTGCTGTGTTTTGAAGAACTAGCCTGAACATTTCATTTTTCATCTGTCTGTACTGCACCCAGAACTAAAACATTTAAGAAAAGCATGCATCATATAGAACTGATCACAGAATCATTCAGGTTGGAAATGATCCTTGGGATCATTAACCCTACACTCTTCAAAATTCACTCCTAAACCATGTCCCTCAACACCAAATGATTCTTAAACACAGCCATGGATAGTGACTCAACCACCTCCCTAGACAGCCTACTCCAATGTCTGACCACTCTCTGTGAAAAACATTTCCCCAATGTGCTGTCTAAACCATCATTGTTGCATCTTGAATCCATTCTCTCATTCTATAGTTCTTGATACTACGTCACTCTGTGGCAACTTTGTTAAGAAAATAAAAGGTCTTACATGCCAATAGTGTGGTTTTCTGCCTTTTCTGTTTGTGTTTTTTAGGGATGGGCTTTTTTTTTTTTGTTCGTAAAATAGGTTCCCCATTAAAATAAAAAAAAAAATCCCACAAAAAAAAAAAAAACAACCCTTCCATATACTTTGTAATTTATTAAATTAAGTGATTAAAGGACAACTCAATAACTGGAAAGTATATGTATTTGGGAAATGATCGCACCTCAGAAGGAAGTAATTCCAAACTGAAGTTGGAATATAAGCCAACATTATGCCAACTAAAATAACCATTAAGCAAAAGACAGATTCTGTGGTGCTTGGTTCAACACCAATGGGTTGGTTTATCAAGAAAAATTAGAATTCACTAAGTGCAGTTCAGCTGATAACTGAAGGGATGACAACTGACACTCTTCTTGAGTAATCTAGTAATGAAAGCAAAAAGCGTAACAGAAACAAGGAAAACTAGCTATAAAATTGTGTGACATACAGACAATAGTGTAGTCCTTCAGCCACAGTGATAAAAACCCTACTGCTTAAAATATTTACAATAAGAAGGAAAACAGAGCTTGGGAAAGTCATGGCAGATTGGGAAGAAAGAAGAGAGAAGGGGTAATTATTCAGCCTCATTAAATTTTTCATCAGAAGCAGCAAACTATCATAGTTTGAGAATTTCCTTTTTCATTAGAGTACTTTTTAATATTGACATCCAACCAATTATGTTCAAACTAATTCCCAGAATACTGTAAGAATGCAGCTAATTTAAGAAGTTTTTTTCCAGATTAATGAACAGCATTATTTTTTCATCAGAAGCTGCAGTGTGCGAGACATACAAAGTGGGGAACAAAAAAACACCCTGAACAGAACATACTCTCCAAAAAGCTCTTGGCTTTTTTAATGAGTTTCTATCTTCAGGGAGCCTTCTTCATCTTTACTTTAAAACTTCAAAAAGAAAAGCAACACTACTACTTCAAATGGACTCCTTGTTTATAAACAACTGCAGCAAATTAGATAAAGTCTATCTGTTAGCTCCAGAGTCCAGTGAAGTGATGTAACACTTGGGTTTTTTTAATTGCCCTGCTATCTTTGATGTTCTATACTCCAGTTTTTGTGTTTGGGTTTTGTGGATTTGGTTTTTTTTTTTCCAGATGTGCTAGATGTTAATCTGTTAAATTAGTCTGATAACATTGTGAAGAGTTAGCAAGTCTTGACTAATGATATCATTTTGGGGCTCTTTTCTTGTTTTGTTTGTTGTTTGTTGTTGTTGACTTTTTTATGCCTTTAATTAAAAAAAAATTAACATAAAGGCAATATATTATCCATATTATTATATAAAAATACTTTGGAAGCAAATTAACTACTATCATCTTTCTTACAATGGCTCACATCCAAATTAGCATCTATATATGAACAGTATCAAAACATAATTACACAGAGACACGGGTTTACTGTTTCATCTGTTTCTAGCCTAATAATAATATGAAAGATCACTCATTAATATGAAGACATCTATACTCTATTTCCAAAGTGAAAGTATTGAAGACATTATGTAAGCACCAGATTTTGTTATTTTGAGACACATTTCTTCTGTTTGCATGGCAGCAATTTTCACTGAACTGTTACTTCACTTCTAATCAGCAATGCCCCTGTATATGCAAGGTTCAAAAAAAACAACTTACCTATTTTGGAAAATCTACTTCTACATCGAACAGGTAAAGTATTTACTACCCAACTTTAGATTTTGGTGTTGAATCCTGGTCCTTAAAGACTATTACTTTTGTGTTAAGAAAGAAACGAAGCTTCAGGAAAAAACTCTGAATACATAACCTATCAAATTCAGTACTTTCAAGGCATACTGTATAAGGTATGTCTCATAAAATAGCTTAAATCTGCACTATGATAAAAGAATGAAGAATTACTACATATACTCATCATCTTGATTTATTCCATAAAGCTTTTAAAGTATATTAAACAGAGTAGAAAAATTAAATAGTTGTAACTAGTAAATCACTTATACAAATCTGTCATGGTATGCACCTGGCAGACTTTCAGAGAACTCACTTTTGTGTAGCACAGCCCATAGATTTCTCCTCAAGTTCCCTACAAAGATATGGAAGTACAGTATAGAAAATAACCTGAATTTCCTGGATTTATGGTTCAGGTACTCATACTATTCCCAAGGTGATGACATTCATATATCAAGTTGAAATATGGATACCTACAAGTAATTCATCCATGATAAGTTAAAGACTACAAATCTTCCTTGTATGCTCAGTCACTTTGTATTACTCTCTCCCCTCTTCCTTTCATGATCTTCTATATGACACCATGAAAGTCTCCCAATAAGAAGGATGTTTTGAATGCTTCTGTCTTAAAAAGCAATTATGACTGCAAACTTCATTTATGAAAATATATATTATATAACATATGTAATATATGTTATATAATACTTTATATTATATGATGTCTATAAAATTATATATATATCCATGGATGTGTTTAAGGGTCATTTGGATGTGGTTTTGAGGGACATGGCTTAGGGGTGAACTTTGTGGAGTAGGGTTAATGGTTGGACTTTATGATCCCAAGGGTCTTTGCCAACCTGAATGATTCTATCATTCTATGCGAGAAAATAGCTGCTGGTTCTTTGCCCATTCTCCACTCATGTTAGCCACTTTATTCCTGTTTCCCATATGTCCTAATCTCTTCCATGACATCTAGTTTTGCCTTCACGGGCCAAGTACTGCAAGTGTGCCAAAGCATTGTTTTTTTGGGAAACTGTCTGATAACTATATAAAAAAAAGGCCCACAAGTCTCAGTTTCCTATGTTTTGTTTTTCAACAGAGACCTACAGAAAACATACTCAGATTAATGTCGCTTTACAAGAGAGGAAACAGATTCCAAATGTCACCACTGCAAACCAGTTGCAAAGCTGAGTGGATTCAAGATCAAGACACTTCACTAGCTTATAATCACATAAAGCAGAATAAAATGGGACAAAATATCACAACATGTACTTGATTCAACCAGTCAGTAGAAAACTGCAAAACAATTACAATTTTCCTAAAAGATCACTTGGGTTATGTATACTCAAGAATGTTCATATCAAATTCAAAACAAGGATTATAGTACATGAAAACAGAAGGGATAACAGCCAAATCTGTGAATGTGGAAATGTTAAAAAACAGTTAAAAACATTCCTCTTACTGTTGAGGGCATTTTCTCCCCAACAGTGCATTTTGGAAGTACTACACAAACACTATTGTCTCCAACCATTTTCATAACACTGTTTTTCCTATGAACATAATTACTCTATTATAATCTAGGATGGTATCAGTATCATCTATCTGATCTATTTTTGATACTTGAAATGATGTGAATTTTCTTTTATGCTATTAATAATTTATCTTTGTATACAGCATCTTAATTAAGTCATTTTGTATAAAGCTGTGGTACATAAGAACACCAGCAATTGAAGAGAATTGTGCTAGGCACTGTACAAATACAACTCATTATAAAACAATCTCCCTCTGTTCTGTTCTTTATTTCTCTAATGACTTAGTGGTAAAACAGCTATTCCCCAGAATACATAAGGAAAGTAATATTATTGTTCACTAATATAAACATTTCATTTTGCATAAAACAGGAGATAGAAAGCAATAACATACCTCATTAACAAATTTCTCATTGGATTAGCAGATCTTTAAAATGTTTTAAGTATGTCTCATATCAGAAACCATTTCCAATTAATATCTTCAAGCTCACTTTATGCAATATAAACAGTCTACACAATGCAGTTACTTATCTGTCTCCTTCTCTCACAAAATACCTATGGAGAACTCTTACACAACAAACCTCCACTCAGGCCAGACCATAAGGGCTGCATCTAATGCCTTTGTTTCTCTAAATCCATGAAAACACAGCAGATTTTAATTCTCTATTCCACAAACATAGAAAAGACCAAAGCCATCTTAACGATGCTCACCAAAGATACATTGTGATTAAAAAAAACCCCAAACAAACAGCTACTGTGGTCTTCTAACAACTTCCAGAAAAGTCAGCAACACCAAAATGCACAGTGCTAATTAATGGTGAGAACATGCTAATCACGACAATAAAAGCCTCTTGCAGCTTGTGTGAAATACCAGACATGGATATGTTTAACTCTACATCATTTTTTCACATGAAAATGTTAAATAAAGGGATTTCTAGGGGAGATTAATTTGTGAAGTGGTACCAAAACTGCTTATATAAACTTGTGCTTGACTGAGATTTAATATCCAGTACAGTTAATTGTAATCACCCAGGAAAACTTTTACCAAATAATGTGGGGGTTTTTTTATGCTTTCTAGATATGTATCTCATCTAACTTTTCATCATCTAACTTTAAAAACTTGGGAATTTTAGTAACCCCTTTTTTTTTTTTTTTTTTTTTTCTGGCTAGCTAGACAGGAATAGACATAAAGAGAAAGAAGACATCTGTAACTGGAACCCAAGCCAATGATATTGTTGCCTCCAACTGTAGGCTCTGCCAGTCCATTGCCTCCTCTGAGGTTCTACACTAAACAACTGGGTCTTCAACTTTTATCAGTCTGAATTTAAACATGTCCTTGCTCACCTAAGCTTCACTAGTCTAAGAAAGAGAAACTGAGATTTTGACTGGACATAGATCCAGAAAAGTGTGTCCCATTACTATCACATGGAGAAGACTTGTCTGTGGACAGAAAACATTACAGGGGGTATGAGAAAAAACAAAAACAAAAAACCAAAACAACCATATATAAAGAATATATTATGAATAAATTACATTATAATGTTGTGAATTCGGGACAAGACTTCCAATAAACAGAATAAATATAAGTATTGTCCTAAACCCCAAAAATTACTTTCTTGGCTACAATACATAATTTAGTGCATAATTTAATTTATACGCATTTTACCTCACAATACAGACTACTACTTTCCTTTATGACTGCTAGACTTTATATTATGGGAACTGGGCTTTCTGTTAAATCTGGAGCTATTGTGTTAAAAGATACACACCTCCCTCATAATTGAATCTGGGAGTGGATGAACAGAATAAAAGATACCATCAGGTGGAGTTGGGAAATACAGTTAAACCCTGGGCTGTAAGATAGTAATAACTGAATTAATCCAATACAGTCAAAAAAAACAAAAAAGAACACCACCACCACCACCACCCAAACATAGCTTTGGAGGCATTCTCTTATTTCCACATCCCTATAAGCTGAGGGATTCAGCTGATCCAGTCAGCTTAAGCACGCCAGGGTACTTGCTAAAAACAATCTAGTCATTCTCAGTATAACATGTACAAACAGGACAACATGATCATCTCCCATTTTCCACATTTCTGACAGCTTCAAAATTCTATCCTACCAGTGAAGGCAACCATTAGCCCAGAGTATATTGCTGTTTATCTTAATGAGAGGCTTCCAAAATCACCCACACTTTTTTTTTTACTGTTTTTGTATTTCAAATATGGCAAAGTAACTGCATTAGAAAAAGAATTTCAGGAGCATACAATTTTTCACTAGACTTTTAAATATTTACTCTGTTTTTCTTAAATAAGGACAGGTTACTAACAAAATATTTATAAATAATTTCTTTAAAGCAACTGTTTTCTGCATCTCTGCCAAATTCTTTGTTTCCAGTCTGCACTTAAAGTCTTCTGCATTAATCAACAACTTAATAATTTCCTTGCACAATTCCTGTTGAATAAAAAAATCTGAAAGGATATTTTATGAAGGGAAAAAACAAGAGTGATGAACAAGCCTAATGAAAATCATTATTTCCTTATTCAAGTCATAGACAGACGAGCCCCATTTGACTACATAAAATATTTAACTAGGAGACAGTCAGTAAACAGTGTGGTTGCTTAGATGCACATTATAGAATGCAAGAGAAGTGATAAATTCTAAATCTAATTAATATGAATTTAGGTAGGACATATGTAACCAGCAATTAAACACGTTCAGTCCTGGAGGATCATTTATATTTTAAATCAATGAGGTAAGAATAAAGCATCTTCAGCATATTTTGCTTGAATATTTTTTATTCTTTGAAAAGCTGATGAAATGCAGCTTCTACTAGTATTCCTTTTATCTTATTCTGTAACTGAAGACCTGAGAATCAAAAAAAGATTAACCCTGAAAAACACCTTTTACACTGACAGTTTAAAAAGCTTGACCTTTCTCTCTCCCTCCTCAAGGATGTATAGGTGCCAGCTCAAGTTCACCACACCATAAGTAGAGCTCTGTTTTCCCCTGAACAGGTCCTCATTGCTCTTTCATGATCACATGTGAATTTCTTCCTGACAGACAGGCCTCAAGTTAAAACATCTTTCCTCATTTAGCATTTTCCCTAGGTCTTCACATCTAATCCACCTCTTCAGATAATTTATTCACAATCTCTTTAAAACTGGGAATTTTTCTTTAAAACTGGAATTTATTTTTTTCTGTTTACTGACATAGACTTATCTGTCTCTAGTCTCAAGTTTGTGATTACAGCAAAAATGCTTGAAAAATAATAATAATAATGAAAAAAACCTGAAACAAATTAGAACTTTTTCTGCTATATGATGGAAACAAGCTGAGACAACCCTTGAAAGCAAGTGCTTTAAACAGAGGGCTGCTGAAGTATTTTTTTTCTCTTTGTTTGTGATTGTTCCTGTCCATGTGTATTTAGGCATATTTTGAAATCCCTGCTGGAACTGCTAGTCCTAGGAAGGACTCCTGACATCCTCAGGCATTAATATGAGGTAGGAACACTCAGTCCTGTGAAGGGCAGTCCTAGGGACAGATAAGGAACATAATATGAAGACACTTTTTTCAGTGATTTTATGTTTGTTAGCCCCCAAAGGCATTAGAAGAGGAACTTCAGATAAGCATTGGAAATTCTTCTCTCTCCAATTCCACTTGGGGAACAAAACTCTTTGAAAATAGATTTAAAACCTGGAATGTATACAAATTTTAAACCTGACAAGGATCCACTGGTACAGAGGTTTTGTTTATTCTACCCTGCGGCAAAGTGGGAAACTAAGAGAAGTCAGGGCATCTACTGCCTCAAACACTAACAAGTTATTATCTAAAGACCACTTCTCACATACCAAGACACAACATAAGCATAAAAATATAGACACTTAAGTGTTCTCTTCAGGAAACAAAGATTTTCTCCCTAATTTTAAAAAGGCACTGACATCTGCAAGAAGTCTATTTCAAGTTTTACCTTTGTTAAAAAGGAGAAAGCACCCAACTGCAATTGTTATATGAAAGACCAAGTCATGGTATCATACTGTTGCAGATAAATAATTCAGCAGAGCTACACAGATCTATACTATCTGAGATGTGATCAATACTCCTTAAAATAGATAATGATGGTAAAGGCATTGCCTCCCAGATTTTTTTCTTATGACTTTTTTTGTTCCAGAGATATCAATCTAATGCTGCATCCTCCACTTCAATGAAGTGCATTACTTCAAACTATCAAAAGCAGCAATTTTACAGTGTGATCAAACCTCACTGATTATGTGCAGCTTTTCAGTAATTATATTACCAACTGTAGGCAGGCATTACGCCCAAAACTGACAGCACATCACTAAGTTTGGTGATTTAATGAAAACAAATGAAGTAGAAGGAAGAAAGAAGTAAAGCAGAGTTCTGATGTGGCAAGAAATATCTACACTTAATCATTTGTGTATAGAAATGGTGTGTATATATATGGCCTGCATCATGAAATGACAAACCAAGAAAAATATGCACCTTCTTGTTTTGGAAGAGTGGTAATTGTAAGACAATCTTTATGTAGGAATCAGCAAGCAGTTCTCACATCGTTCACTAAAAAAACTTAGACACATCAAAACATTAGTCCATCACAGGCAGAAGAAACAAGACCATAGACTGTTCTTAAACATGATATTTTCACTTTAAAAATTAAATAAACTGGACAGTAATATTTACCAAGAGTTAGCACAAGCATTTTCACTGAATGGTGGCACACTTTTTTTTTCTTTGTTATGTAAAGAAACAATCCAATAAAGCCTCATAATAGTTAAGGCAGAATATGAATTACATTTCTGAAACTCAGAGAAGTTCAGTGTAGCAGTGTTGAACCTGACACAAGCAATTTATTGCAAATTAAATCAGCAGGCTCGGAGAAGGGCAATTACTGATGAACAAGAGTCCATTCAAAATTTCTTTCAACTTGGAAAGTCCAGTGTTTGGCAGCATGTGCCCACCTCACAAAAGTGGATTAATCACTCCTTAATACCACAACTCCTGTTTTATGAGTTTCTAAAAACTGATGCTTTCTACCTCAAATCATCAAGCAGACAAACACTATAATTCAGCTCTGGGAATCTAGATGTTTTATCACTCTGCCTTGAAATACTTGTATAAATACATTATACTGTCAAGTATACTGTGCAGTTGGAGAACTGGCTTTAGTTTATTGAAGAACCAGATGGCTTTCCCTATAACCACACAAAATGAACCAGCTGTGTATTTGTATCTGAAAAATATGCATATACCAGGTCTTCATGGTATGGAATGAGTACTTTTGGCAAGAAACCTAAAGACTAGAAACTATGATCAATGATGTTCATCTAAATGTCATTCAAAATACTGAAGGTCCATTAAGCACCATAATTGCAGCATAAATATGCAAGAGCAAAAACTCATTCTCACAAGAGATCAAAAAAGTTACAAAAGCTAAACTTAAGGGCATTTTTGGTGGGGTGTTTTATTGGCTGGTGCATGGAGGGACACCAATCCCACCACCCCAGCATCTCCTTGACCCTGAGCAACTGGAAACACAGCGAGGCAGCAGCCACTCCACCATGGTGCTTCTTCCCCAACTGCAGTAACGCAGCACCTTTGGTCTTGGAGAGTGCAGAGGACTGTGTATTACCATTCCCAAGAACCCCAAAACTCTTTGCCCAGATTTATATTAGAAATAAGGAAGAAGTTCTTTACCACAAGAGTGGTGGTACACTGGAACAGGTTGTCCAGGAAGGTGGTTGAGGCTCCCAACTGGAGCTCACTAACAGCTATTCCAAAGCTGCTCATGGGAGTCACTGTCCCCAGAAGTGTTTAAGAGCCAAGTAAATGTTGTGCTTAGGGACATGGTTTAGTGGTTTTGACAGGGCTAGGAATAAGATCAGAAGGAATCTGTATCAGATATGACAATAATTATTTTGTAGGAGAAAGAATGCCCCAACTCACACCTCATTAACCCCTGCTGATTATTGTCAAGGGCATTCTTAAGAAAACACAATGCAGTAAACCAGTGTAGAAGACATGGAGTAGCATACACCAAGATATTATTTCAAAAATCTTCAGAAATAAAACCCAGACACATAGAAGTCATGAAGAATATTTACAAAAGCTGAAGTCAGCTTTGCAAAAATAGCATGGTTCTCAACAAATGACCAAATGGGTACCAAAAGGCACATAATCATTCCAGACATAGTCTTAGCCACACATTATCCTGACCCATTTCCTTCACATAAGGAAAACCAAAATACCATCTGAGTTGTATGAGCTCACTACTGTTCATTTTTATTTTTTCCCTCTGATACTTTAGCTGAATTTTATTCACCCCATATTAGATACTCCTTTAGATCACTAACCAGCAAGTCTCCTACTTCACTTTATAGAACCTCCCACAAAGAGGGAGAAAACAGCAAAACTCAATAAACAGCTACAAAGATTTAATTAAAAGCCCAATACAGATGTACTACCTTGTTCACTGCCATTCATTGTTTAGAAAAAAGTCACTTGTTTTTCATCACATTATCAAATTGCTCGTGTTAATGTATGAAAAACTGTACAGTGAGCATGCTTATTCTATTCCTTATTGCAGGCAAAACAGAGGAGAAAGGTCACAAAAGAAAAGCTGAAGAACCAGATCTTCATCAGGCAATGTAATTAGATGATACCTGTTCCAAACAAAAGTTTAAGAGTGGTCTTTGCCAGGAAAGAAGGAAAGGCAAAGAAAATAAAAGCCAACCCAGTTTCCTTCTTGCTGGTTTAACTGGTAAGACTTCAGAAGATGTGTACTAGATGCAAAGTAAGCAGAGTTAAGTCCACAGCAAATTGACAGTGCATTAGTTAACTAGAATTGTTGTTATTCACAAGCTATGTGACTATTTTAACATTTTAAAATGAATCCATTAAATTGTTAAATGGAGGCATAATGCCAGAATTCTACTGACGCCCAGAAACTTAGTGGAAAAGTAAAATGCATTATGAAAACTCTGTATTATTACTGTGCTTTTGCATAAACAAGTGCATGTAATTCTATTATGTGTACGCTGAACATGTTTAAATATGTAATGGAACTGAAAAGTATGTTTTGAATTTGTCAATAGTTCAAAAGAAAACATCATTGTGCAACCTATCTTTCAGTGGGAAGTGAAAGTTGCAATGGATTTTCCCTTCTTGAGATTTCTCTTTCTAGTGTTATTGGAAAGCTTGTCTTCTTGTTTAAATTAATTTCCTTTTAATCTCCTCCCTGAGCTGCTGGATAGAGGCAGCCTCTTAAAAAATTCAGGATATCACTGTAATTGTAAATTGATCTGCTTCTGTGGCAGAAGGCTAGGGCCCTCCATCCAGGAAAGAAATTGTCTTCCCAAAGTTGTTTTTCAGACAAATGATTAATTTGCATTCTCTCTTACTACTAGATTTATTCTGATGAAAAAGCTGTTTTTAAACAAAACTGCTACCTTTTGGTTTATTCCCAGCAATGCAGAGTGAAAAAAGCTGGCTGTCAAAGCCAATATGAAATATTTACTGGCTTGACATTTTAAAATTTCCTGAAAGATACTTTCACTTACACAGGATCTAAAATTGTATTAGACAACTGACATGCACATACTCCTCAGTGCTAAAATTCTGAATTAATGTAATTATATTAACAGGCACGAGAAAATTCCCTACTGATTTTTTAATGCAAAGTTAAGGTTGGAACATTGTTATGACCATGCAATCTTTAAAACAGACACGTAACTCATTAGTATTAAAGTAAAGGAAATTATCTGTCTAGTATGGTGCTGAATCCACATAGCCTATTTGCCTTTGGCTGTTTGGATATGAGAACTGGCATCACTTGGATTATTTCAGCTAATCCATCATTAGCTTTCACATGTCCTATATACTGTGCAACAAACCTAAATTTAACAAACCCAGCTCCCCATCATTTACCATGCTGAATATATTATATGCCAGCACAGAGAAAAAAAAATTAGACATGCAGATTTAACATCTTTTTTTCTGAAAAGTTAATATTTTTATAGCGCTGTTAACAATGCTGTCTCCAACTATAACAAATATTCCTTCCCACCGTGGACAGGCACTAACCCTGACCTTTTCTATTTACTTACAACACAGAGCTACTAAACAAAATGCAAAAACTCAGAAGACCCCATAAATACAAGAGATGCCAGTAACACTGCCACAGAGTCAAAAAAATGGGGGGGTTTTAATTGCCATATAAGCTTGGCTGGTGGAATCCTGGAAGATGACCTAATTTTTTTTCCCCCCTCCTATAATCCTGCAAGCAAACAGTAATTTAGATTTAACTTTACCACTCCACAAACACAAAGCACACACAAAGATGAGTACTCACAGAAAAAAAAAAAAAAAATAAATAAAATAAAATACACTGCCGTTGTGCTCACTCATCATCCTTACTTACCAGTCTTCCACAAATACACCGATGAAGTTTGAAATTCACTTTGAGCCCTTGCATCCCAGCTTGCCAGCAGCGGCAGCAGCAGCAGCAGCACTCGCACTGCCACGCTCCGGGCTGGCGCGGCGGAGAGCCCTTGCCCAGGGCAGAAAGCAGAGCTCTCCTCGCTCAACCCCATGCCTCCCGCCGCCGCCTCCGCCACCCGGTCAGCACGACCACGAAAGCCTTCTTCAAACGCTCTTCCCCTCTTCAGAATCCCTTCCCGGGGAGAAGGGAACTGGAAGCCTCTCTCCCGCTATTGTGCATGACAGTTGAAAAGGAAAAACTGTTTAGCGCCGGGGAACAATAGAGTCCTTGCTCGCTCTTGCTGCTGCTGGAGCAGCAGCGGCTGCTACTATGGTTGCTGGTCCACGCTCTTCCATTCAGCAGTTAGGAGCAGTTTTCCATCAGCTAAAAGCGAGACAGCTGTCCGCAGGGGGCTCCAGCTGACTGAGCAGGTTATCTTGCTCTGGGAGGCAGCAGCAGTCATTTACACCAGCTGGAGAGAGCGAGAGAGAGAAACAAGAATGAGGAGGAAACACAAATAGCCCAGTGCTGTAATCTCGACGCAGTGACTGTAAAACGTTGTCTTCCCAGACACATCTCTCCCTGGAATATCCCAAATGATACATGCTAAGAAGAAAAGAAGAAATCATTATCAGCCACGCTTCAGAAACACAAGTCACACGACCAAAACAGAGATAACCAGAATGATATATATTAAGACAGGATCAGACGTTTGTCCTGACAATAATATGTGTGCCGCATTAACCATCTTGTAAACAACAAAAAAACAAGCAATTACACATGTATTAAATAGCTAATTAAAACGTTATGAAGGGAAATGGAAGAAAATACAGAAAAGAAAAAACAAACCAACAAACAAAACCACCACCCTGCCTCAAATGTTTACCAACTATGTTTTAGGTAATAACACAGAGCTAGCTGCTGTGAGGACAGATGAACACATGTATGTATTGTCACCTCTGTGGTAGATGAAGTGTGCATGTGATATATAGTGCAAGATAACAACCTTTCCTATCCAGCAAGTACGTACACATATTTACATGCATAAATGTCAACTGTGTAATTTAAAATAATTTCAAGATCAAGTTATCAAACATTTTTTAAATATACACTGAGTTTTACATATTAAAGTATTCAGGACAGATTAGGCTGTCATGATGATGCAGAACCGTTGAGAGAGACAAAGCTTTTTAAATAGGGATCTTTCTCCCACCCACCACCTAGTGAACAGATGCAATAACAAGCCTGAAGATCGGGTTTCAGACAACTATAAACTGGGAAGCAAATCAGGAATCTTCAAGAAAGCTGCTATCAGAATCAAAAAGTTTCATTAAAAATGCAAACAGCTACAAAATCCACACAGTAGGAATACAGGACCCAGAGTTTGAAACTGATGGAGCTATTGTTGTTTAAAGAAGAAACCTTCAGTCAACCTCTCTTGAGACGCCTGTCATTTTGCACAACCTTCCCAGACTCAGCCTTTTCACACGCATTAGATTAAAATCAACCCTGATCAAATAATTCCCAAATCCTTGCCTGTTTAAATATTCTGACATCAGAGCAAATTAGCAATGTTGAAGGTTGGAAATTCGTCTTTGTTTACTTTCCACTCTGTTACGCCTCTAAGAGGGAATTAAAGGCTCAGGGAGCTCTAGCACCGCGAGGCTGTGATTAAGAGAGATAAGCAAGTGTGGATTACTGTTCTTCAGCTGTTGAAAAACAGGCAACAATCAGGAGATTATAGGTTGATAAGGGATACATAGAAAGCCATGATCTTAACAAATTTATAGCATCCTAATGCAGAACTTGTACCCTCACCTAAAGCACTTCTGGAAATACATTTTATTCACTTCTGCTCCATCATGCTGTATTTATTTTAGGAAGTATGGAACCCTTTCAGTCTTTCCTTTGTTGAACTGGACAGAATACTGCCTTAAACCAAAGAGCTGAGTTCACAGAATTATAGCAATTTCACAGGTAAATTTGGTGTTAAGTCAGTCACACACACATTATTCTACATGCTGTGTAGAGAGACTTGAGAATATTTGACCTAATAAAAATAAATATTTTTACCACCAAAAATATTCTCTCCTATTCACCT
>JAOEGS010020040.1:0-49014 GCA_025447755.1 Corythornis vintsioides
TATATTACTTCATTATTATTATTCATACTCATGCTGTTATAACACACGAATTGAGATCTTAATAACCTTTATTATCCCATAAATTCTTGCTCCCTAGATCTCAGGCAGACCCCTTTTCCTCCTCCTGCTGAGCCTTTCAGACCCCCCAGATGAGCAGACATACCAATTCCTGACATTTTCTTCTGAAAATCCAAAGATCTCTTCTGTTTTCTGGTAACCTGGAGGCATTTATAGTCTGGGAAAGTAGAAAAGAAGAGTTTTTACATTTTATTTTAATTTTTTTTTAATAAAAGAAGAGATTTTCCAACCCCACAATTAAAAAAAAAAAACCCTGATTTTTAAGCAATCCTCAGATTTATAATGGTCTTGTAGAAATATCTGACATAAAGGGCAGACTGCACTTACCCTCCCGAGCACTGGATATAATGGTATCTGATAAAAAGGCCAGACCCACATCAGTAAAAACTTGAATATTGTCTGCACCACCACCTGCAGAACACCCAAGATCATACGAATTCATGGCATTAAAAACCTGCCAAATAAAATACAATAGATGGAATAGACACACTTGCAAAAGTGATTTAGGTTTTTTTTAAATATATGTATTTTAAATATAATTTTTAAATCTTATAGCCTTTGACTCACAGAAGCAAGACAAAGTGGTGATACAAGCTGCATTTGGAAAGTGAGATGAAAATGGAGAGGTGTTTTAGTAGGGGAGTGCTTATTTAATTTACAAACTTTTCTGCATGGAAATCCTCATCTGAAAAAAATGCCTTTTTTTTTTTTTTTCCAAATTGCAAATGCAATTTAAATTGCCAAAAACAAAAACACTTTCAGGTTTAGCAAAGCTGTGAATAAGCAATTAATTACATTTAGAACCTCTCATTAGTAATGAAAAAAAAATTGGCTTAACGAGTAGGTATATTCTTAATACAGATATCTTACTTTTTTGGCTGTAAGCTTATTTTTCTTGTTCAGAATAAAAACTGCTTTATCAACCACAGATAAGGCCACAGTTCCTGCGTGGTCTGTTTCAATCAGCAAGTTGATGCTGTCTGATGGTTCATACGTCTCTCGATCTGTTCTTACTTTAATCTAAACAGAAGGAAGAGCGGAACAAAATTCGTTAATTAATTCACTTAATTCGTTAAGTGAAGACTCACTGGGCTGGGAATTCTGCCAGCTCTGAATGTCAGGAGTCAAAGACTGGAGGATGCTTCTTTTTGATGGGTTTCTGCCTGGGATCTTGCACCAAAGGGAATTAAAATATATATTCAAGGGGTTTGCTGAACATCAACATCATTTGGGGATTGTCCTCTGGAAACAAAATCAAAAGTGCAGCACTATTATAAAAAAATATAATTTTATATATATAAAGACTAATGAACATACTAAATTAATTGGTTTAAACCAGACTGCAATAGCACTAGCTCCTTTTTTACCTCACACTTGAATTTTTCCAACATGACTGGGTTGTGGTGTATCTCTATCTGTACCCTTCTGGGGTTTAGGGGGCAGTAGCCATGGTGTTTATTAAATTAATAGGGTATTATTACTGGAAATACTCACTTGAACATAACTGGGTTTTGTCATCATATAAAAAACTTGGCTTCCATATTACAGATGGATAATTTTTCTTCAGTACTATTTACTATACTATAATATTACTATATGTACTAATATTTACTATATTTACCAGGAAAATGTTTCCTAGAAGATGTAAGGTGTTCCCAGTGATGGAAAGTGTTGGCTGTGTTGGTTTTTGCCAGAGCTTTGGGCTGGAAGAGGGTAGCAGGGCTCACCTGCTCTGTGAAATGTGGTGGAGCCAGCGTGACCCTCTGCCCCAAGGTTCTCCTGGTTCCCCCTGGCTGCCCTCACAGTTATTGGTTATGGCACTGCCTGGGATGCCCAAGCCCCTTTTCGGCCTCTCGCCTCACAGATTGTGTGGGAGGCAGCTTGCCTTTTAATCCAAGTCAGAAATGGACCAGGATACATCCTCAATGCAACTAACTGTTTCTAAAAAAAAGACCATCTGGTAATTGTCTTCCTTTAGATCTTCCGTTAATTATGCTTTTAATTAAAGATGGTTCAAGGCATTGGACCACATGAAGGGCAGTAATTACAAATTACATTACAAACCCAACAGATGTAGCTCTATCTGCTGGGAAAAAGGTACCGGAATAAAATTTGACTAAACTTTAGGATAAATTAATCCGCTGCCTTGAGAACAGAAGCACATTTTTTATTATGCAGACTCTAGCCAGGATTTAAGTTCTCTGTCATGATTGTTTTCATATTTCTTTGACATCTATTGATTTGGAGGCAGCTGCAAGGCTTTGTCACAAGAGAGAAGAGCAGTCACAATATATTAGCTTGATGGCATAACTCGAATATGAGTAGGAAGGATAGAAACATGACAGGGAGCCACGTGACCAAGTGATGGGGCTCCAACAAAATAAAGAAATTAATTTTTAATAAAAAGCTTTAAAAATACCACAGCTAGTGAAACAGCAAGGGGAATGACAGAACTTGTTAATTACCAAGCAATGGAGCCTCTGAAATTTACCCCTAAAGACTAGGAGGGAATAAGCTTTTACTTTCCACTTAGGACTTGTGCACTGGGTAGAAGTCACAGGGAGCAAAGACCCTGCATTGGGTATGCTTGGCTAGAGCCCACCCTGACTGGCAGGAGCCCTGGTCTCAGGACACTAGGGCCCCTGACTGCTGTAGCAGGGCTCCCCTTTCCTGCCAGGAGCTGGAAAAGAACATCCCAGTTTGCCCATGAGCTGCTCAGAGGCAAAACTCCAAAACCCCAATGTAAAGTCCCCTCTGTGAGTGGATGCAAAGCAATGCAGACCAGATATCCTCTGTGGTGAGGGAAGGCAGCGCAGACTCAAAGATTTCCAGAGGGAATATCGCCCCACTAATCTGTGGTCACTGATGGCTCCAGATAAGCTACTTATAATGCATATTGCAGAGCTGCAGCAATACAGGCATATGAACTCTTTTAAAATGACCTGGTTCACAGGGGCTGGCTGGCACATTGGGAGGAGATCAAGAAATTATGGGCATAAGGGCTTATGAAACCCAGGTCTTGTTCAGTGGATAAAGACATCATTGATGATCAAGGGGCTGTTTTCAAGTCTACCTCCAGTTCAAAGTATGCGCCTTTCTTACATTTTGCCAAAATCCTGTGCTATAGAAGTGTATAACTGGGAGCTCAAAGTATCTGAGCAGGTTTGGGCAAGGTAGCAGAATTTCCCTGTCTGGGGGAGGCTGTTTGTTAAAAGCAGTCATTGAAGTCAGGCTGGAGAGCAGGGACAGTGAGGATTCACATGTCAGACGCTCCATCAGACCATTAAAAAGAAATTAAGTTGGGACGTTTCGTCTTCCCCTCTCCCAACTCCACCTCTGTGGGAAAAGCACAACAAAAATCTGGCCAGCGCCTTAACGTGGGGGGTGAGGCTGTCTCCCCTTCAAGCTGCAACACAGTCTGTGATGCCTTTGGCATCTCTCAAAGGTGAAATTGGACACAGGAGGCTTTGGGGGTGAGGTTGTTTGGAGTTTCCCCTTTTTTGCTTGCAACTGCTTGCACATGCACCCCGAGACCTTCCTGACTGAGGGAGCAGTGCACGGGCACCCTGAGTGCTCAGACTAAATGCACGCAGGGTCATGTCATGTCTCTGTTTTCCCCCTCATGCATGTAGACACAAATGGTGATGCTCTTCCCATCCTGTCTCAGGCTTTATTTCCAGCATGCCTCTGCTTAGCTAAGCATGATGGGACCTGACCCAGCTGCTTTCAGCCCCAAAAGGCACCACAGCACAAACCAAAGACAGATTAACGCACATGCACAGCCCTTGCACCTGACCTCGGCTCTACATTCACACTTTCACACACCCTCTGTTAATAGTGTCACTTTTTTTGCCTTCTGAAGAGCGCTGGCCCCTGTGAGCATCTAAGCCATTTGCTTACCAATTTCTGGATTTTATCCTGCATGTGGTGGAGAAACAGGAACAGCTCCTCCTCTCTTCTCAGGGCCCTTGTGTCAGGAAAGTAGTTATTTGGACAGACCTCTTCAAATGCCTCTTAATCAGCTGGCTCTGGGTTTCCAGTAATACTGTAATCTACGATTGCCAAGTGTCAGTAGGTATGGGTACACAGATACAATGTGCAATACATTACAGCTCCTAGACTCTCATTTTGTTTTTAAATGAGCAAACATAACACACCTCTATTTGTTCAAATTTTAGCCCCGTGTTTTGCTATAATTTCCCGATTTCTAAAAGTGACCCCAAAGACAAAATTCTATATCAGAAATGCAAATAATTTCAGGTTTAAAAATGATATTGCTGTGAAAATTACATATGCTATCCAGGAAAACCTATGTATATAATGCAACTAGTCAATATAAAATTATAGATCCTCCTGAAAAGCTCATACTATTTATCTATATCAAAACTTTTCACATGTCTTAGCATATAAAAAAAACCCAACAAACCAAACCCAAAATGCCCCAAATTACAGTAGTGCTTTTAGATCAAATACAATATACAATATTGATTTTAATATATTTATATAATGCATGTTATACCTATATATTATATTTAATTCTATATGGAATATAATTGTTTAAATAAATCCATATCCAGAATATATTTATATTCTATATAGACTAAATAGAAATAATATATAGATTTCTATAATATTTAATGTCTATGACCCCATGTGTTGCCGTTCAGAAAGGATGCAACATGTTACTGGACAAATGTTTCTTTATGACATATGTGGAATAACTACACAGATGTTTACTGATTGCTGGGTAAATCTCAGACCCTTTCTGGTGACACGGTCTGTACTTGTTTACGTAGCAAGGAAGCAAGTGAGGTCTGCTTTTCTTTGCATTGCAAGACTCACCAGACATAAAGTTAAAGCCATATCTACAGCCATGGCTTTCATAGGTCTGATCCAAAGCTCCATGATGTGATGGACAAATTCCCAGGTCTATGTGTTAGAGTCATTAGGCTGAAATCACAGCTTCCATGTGCATGATGGTGTTTATGTCAATAACCAAATACCACAGGTTTTATTTCTATTATTTTTTCATGATCAATACTAAAAAAAAAAAATTGTGAGTACCTCCTATTATTTATTGTGGAGAATATACAGTCTTATATATGAATGTTGTGGTTCTGTGGGTATGCCCAGTATGTTGGGTAGGGATTGGAACCAGACAGAAAACAAAAGTATGTGGAGGAGTCTGTGCCTTTAATAGAGCCATGATCACTATTCACGTGTGAATCGTATCTCATGCAGTAATGATGTTGCATAAACTAGCAGTTTCAGAAGTGTAGAGTAGATGCAATAATATCAGCCTTTTTTTGGCACAGATGAACCTATTCTTTGGAGTTTCTCTGAGCTGGTGTTGTCTGTGGTGGATCATGAGTTGGGGATGTCTGTATGATTCACAGTAGCAATACCAGCTCTGCAGGTCAGTCTAAGTGACCAGAATAACCTTCTGTAAGGCTGCCATGCACTTTGTGAAGACATGTTTTAAAACACTCTTATAGATGAATATTGCAATTTTTATCCAGTTTTAAAGACAGATTGTCTCACTAACACGTCATCACAGCAAACAAAGAGTGAGAAAATATTCTCTCCAAGCAGAACAAAAGCAAATTTAACACCTCCAAAAAGCACCGACAATTACTTTCCTGGGCATAATAATGCCACGTTTTTAAGGTGTAATATTTTGGAGTTCATGCCCTGTTAGATGTTTGTATGTTAGGCATTGTGTTTGGGGTATACCTTACTCAGTGGTAGCAGCTTCATCTGAAACGGGTCAGATACTGCAGGCTTTATCAGAGACTGGAAAACTGCCCAGTCTGCACCTCTGCCAGCAAGTTCTTTCCAGTTAGGTTCTTGGATTAGATTACAATTTGGATAAAGAAAGAATATATATTGATAAATTCATTTTAGAATAAGTAGGGAAGGCTTGAAGGTGCTGTGGTGTTTGGAGTGGCAGAAATAGTCTCTGGGGATAACATCCTGTGTATTTGTAGGAATTCCTAGTAATTCCAGGGTATATTTATTCCATAGCTTTTCCTTGTAATGCCCAATACCTCATCTCGATATGTATTAGGTCTTAAAGATTAAGTGAAATCTAAACATTTCTTTATACATTTTTTTCTTTTTTCTGGTTAGTTTAAAATGGAGAAGGTTGAGAAGTTTTTTTAGGAACTCTTCCCTGCTTTATTTAGCAATTATTCAGTTGTCCTTAGCTGGGGAATTGTAGACCATTTCTTGTAGACATTTGCATTGCACTGAAGTTCAGTTACATAAACTATTGTGTAAGTGTGTATGTTTGGAGGACTCTGGGTGTGTGTGCACTCACACACCTATAGACACAGGCCCTCAACTTTCTAAGTCTCTTGGAAAGAGAATCTCTCTTTTTCCTACAAGGACACATTTATCTGCATACAATCTGCTATGGGGCAAGTATGTCAAAGGGAGAACACTACACATGCAAACTCCAGATAAAGATAGAGCAGGAAAGGCTTTTTTTTTTTCTGTATGTCCGGTACAAAAAAGATTTACTGATCAGCACTAAGCCCAAATGCTCCCTTACATCACCATCTCAGCAAACCCAGTCAGGAATGGTATCTAGATTTGTACAATACAAGTGGATTCCAAAACAAGGAAAATTTGGAGCAAAGCAGGAACATTCACAAATATCGAAACCGGCATTTATTTATTTATTATTTTTCTTGAAAAAGAAAATTATGTTTATCTATCTGAAAGTGTGTGGCTGTTAATTAGTGGTGTGCCCTGCAATTGGTTTTGGAAAGACAGACGTGTTCCTGAGCCTACTCAGCTGGGCAGCAGCAGAACACTCTCAGCCCACATTATCTCTTACATAGTATCCCCAATGAAATCAGAAATCCAACAGCAAACTCCATCACTCAGGGACAATGTATAGATTTGCCACTGTCCTTGGAGGACTGAGAATCCTAAAATCAATGATGGGATTAAACTGATCTGTATTTGTAGATGTCTCATCTGTGATAGATACAGTATTGATAGGTTGCTTCATTTTACCGAAGCATTTCAGATCACCATGTGGGAAGACACAGGGGAGGGGTAATTATATTTTCTGGTGTGAGAAATACTTCTTAAGGAAGCTGAAGCCATGGCATTTGATGTGACTGAAAATTGCTGCTATCTCCTGCAACATGTCTGAGCATACATTTGATTATGCTAGTGCTGTGCTACGTAAATTTTTACAATAACAACCATATTTTTCTGAGTCAAGTACTGGGACAAAAAGACATATAGAAGCTTATGTGTGTATGTACAGGGAGATGTAAATTTCAAATATCTGATGCTGTTGTTTCACTGATGATTTCTCAAGGTACTAAATATTGTGCTGTGAAAAATCCCACAAATACTGAAATTAATGGCACTATTAGGACACTGAAAAAATTATCAGGCCTGTAATATTTAATGTATTTAATGAGGAATAATAGTGAGGTTTGAGGGAGTAAGGGGGTTTGTGGCCTGTGCATAAATTGCTTTTTAAAAATTATCTTGTTAAATATAAGAAATTAAGAATACAGAACAGTGAGCAATTGCTGTATACATCAAACAGAGAACCATATTGATCTAAATAATATGTGATTAACACTAACCACATCTGGCAGAAGTGTACAGCATAGCCCAAAGACAGATTTACACCTAGCTGTGGAAACCAGAGACTAAAGCTGTGTGGGGGAAAGCTTAGTCTCTCGGAGGCTGATGGAAGTTTAGGCATTGTCCTCCTTGCTCCCTGTCTGCTGCTTGTGCTTTACTGCAGACATCACTTACTCACTCCATGATCTGCAGGTAAAGGGGACAACATATGACTCAGATATAGCAAATTTTGCAGATTTTGCACATGAATGTCCAGCTTTCCTGATGACAAAATGTTTTTCTATGTGTTTTTCATGAAGTCCTAATATTCTGTGTGGTTTCTCTGAGTCACATTCCAAATTCCCCTATTTAAACAAAAATCTCACCTTTGCTGTCAGATTTTGATTTACAGCCATAACATCCTCAGATGGTTGTTTCAAAATCTGCTGTACAGTTTGTGCACAAATATGTAGCTCACATTTGTGAATAATTGTATGTCCCAGGCTCTTAAATTCATGATGGTGCAATGGAGGCTCAGGCACATCAGTAGGTGTTGAAATTCTTAGATAATAAGGAATTTACATCAGCTTTATCACTGATTTTTTTTTCTTGTCTTCAGCCATGCCCTTAGTGATATTTACTGCACGTAGCCATATTCTTTGCATATTTGGAGGAGTAAATGAAGCATCTATGTTACATGCACGTCTCTTGAAGCCTATGCCTGAAGCAAGCTAAAAAAGGATCTAAAATTAAGGGACTGTTACGTTTTCCCTAAAAATATCCAAAGAATGACGCTGATAGAAATAGTGTGCTTTATAGTAAACAGGTATAAATAAATGCATTACTTTTAGATACCACCCTAACAGTTCCAGCTTGAATCAAACCAAACCACTGAAAAAGCAGTGGTAAAGGCAGGAAGCATCAGGGAGGAAGAATGGATGTTAGGAGAAAGAGGAAAGTCTAATGAAAGGAAACCCAATATTGACAGATCATGTAGAGCAGAAGGAGATGGGGTAGAAAAACACAGTCAAACACTGACAGAAATATGCTGTTTAGCAGGAGGAGGCAGCTACATAAGCCAGCTCTAATTTGTATGATTTGCCCTTTGTAAGGCACACTTTCTTTAACACAGAAAAGTTTCTGGAGCCTCAAGTACTTGGAGGGGAAGGAGGCAAAGAGAACAAATGCAGAACATTCAGCAAACTCTAAGTCATGGGAACCCCACCTGGATGCACCCTGGGCTGGCACTTCTTCATGGGTCCCACAGAGTCAGTTAGGTTTGGGTTAGACATGAGATGCTGCCTGCCCAGTCTCAGCCCAAGAGCACAGGATGAAACCTGCAGAGACCTCCAACAGTGCAAGGTGGCCCAGACAGGCTTTAAGGCAATTTCTTTGTCCCCGAGACATTATTTTTTTTGTATGTCACAATGGTCCTTAAGGGTGACCCTGCTCCTAAAAATACTCTGCATATCCTTTTTGCAAGAGGTTTCAGTGGGGTTCTGAGCTTCCCCTCCATACACAGTGTAACAGCTCTGCCTGAATATTTGCAGGCTCAGGATTCTGTATCCTAATTATAAAGTGGCATCCATGGAAGTAACTGATTTTTGGTTAAGAAAAATCTTTGTACAATACACCTAATGAATGCATGGTTATGGCAAAAAAAGAGCAAAGCAGCCCTTGTGTTACAGATCTTAAAAATGAAATGGAATCAGACCTGATACGTTGTTCTGCAAATTACTTTTGTCTCATGTTACATGAAACAATTTTATTTTACCAATATGAGATACTCCAATGTTATAAAGACTTTCCTAATATCTGGTACTTGCTTAATACTAGTAATTTATGTTGAATGTGTGCACTCTGCTTTTAGCCACTATTCAGCCATCTATAAATCAATCACTCGAGGAAAGTCATTGAGAAAACTGCAGAAATACATTTTTGAGCACAAATCTCTCACTCAGGAGAATGCTGAAGTTTTACTAAGTGGATTTTACCTCCAGGAATAAAACAATTCATGCATTATTTTTGCACATTTTAAATTATATTTTATTGTCCAGAAAGGCATATCCACAAATATCCTCCTGTTTATGAGAGGTGGTATCACAGCAGAGAAGGTCTGTGTCTGCATCTGAAGAGGTCACTGAAAACTAGACGTGCAAGTTCCCACACGGCAACATAAGCCTGCTTAATATTAACAGCAGTTTATATAGGCTGCTTCAGGACAGAGCAGATGTAGCAAAAATTGTCTTCCAGCTTGCACATAAGCAGTAAAAATACAGAAAAAAATTACACAGACAGCAGATGCTTTTCAAGCATTCATGCCATGGTCACAGTCATGTAACCGTTTTGAAAAGCTCTTTGGCGAAAGGTTCATAATATGGATTAAAAAGCCAGAAAAATACAGTGTTAAATAGTGTGGCTGTGCTCTCCCAGGCACAAACTGGGGCACCATATACCAGGAAAACACCATTGTACTCCAAGCAATTTTTTTTTATTTTTTATTTTTTTTTTAATCAAGGCAAGAAGGTGTTTGTATATGTTCAGTGTCCAGGACCCTCTTGAAACCCTTGTGTCTAATTTTAAGAAGCTTTTTGCCCCTGCCCCGGGATGGGGAGAGGCTCTGGATAAGGCCCTGCATGAATGCTCCTGAAAGCTGTTAAGCTCTGGCAATTTTAATTTGCTATGAAAGCTTGACATATATATATATATATATTTAAATGAATTGTAATGGAATAAAAGAGCCCAGATGCTGTCTCAAAACTATAAAGTGATTTTCTATTTTCACTAAAATCTGCAAAATATTCTTGAAATATTAGCTGCATAGTGCAATACGACAGGGAATCAGTGTTGGAAAGTCTTAGACCTATGAATGATTTCCTCTGGCAACAAAAAAACCTACCCACACCCCCAACTTTAGGAAGAGCGAATATTCTCACACAAATTCCCACCAGTCTCTGCCCTGAAGCCAGCTACTTAACTTTAGGATCACTTTTATTTAAGTTTCTTACACTTCAGCAAAATGCAGCAGAGCTTGACAAATTCATTTTGTAAGAGAAAGTCTGCTATAACTTGTTTTCTGGGTTTGAAATGGGGAAGCAGTGAAAGCATTCCTAAAAAAATAAAAGATTTTTTTTTTTCACCACAGTTAAGTTAAATTTTACAGGGGCTGTAAGCACACCATACTTTACACTGGCAGATATTATACCTTGATAAAAAGCAGTGTTGTTAAAAATCCTTGTATACATTTCAGGTGCAGTTCAGTTCTTTGGGTTTACAGATTTTACCTTCTAGGGTAAACAAAATTATTTTATTTTGTAAATGAGATGTTGGATATTTTTTTTTTTTATACAAAGTCACAATTACTTTTTGAATAGCAAGAAAATATTATAAGAAACTAAAAAACTGTGTTAGCACCTTGACATTATAAGTATGCACTGAACTGGATTGCTCAGTTTAATCTCCAGTGTTTTTGACTCCACTAAGTAGGTCAGACCATCAGCGAATGTCATAAGCTAAGGTTAAAAATCCAAGAACAAATATGGAAAATATGTTATTCCCAAAGTCTGCAACAAAACAAATACTAAACCCCCTCAAATCCATTCTTGGGTAAAAAGCAGAAGATGTAACTATATTTTTCTTCTAAAGAAAAAATTCAGAGAGAGCTGTTGGTGGCAGAGGCCATCCAAGGAGAAATGAGGTTATACTCGGGTTCCTTAGGACATTGTCCTTATTTTACACAGGGGGTTGTCTGCAGACACTAGGGTGGGTCAGGTAGGACAGACACATGCCCTTGCAAGTTCCTGTCCTGACGGCAGAATTGTGCTTGAACATCAGGAGCTGTCTCAGACATTCCCAGGAAAAGGCACATGGGGCTTGTTTATGATTTAGGTTACAAGTGTATGAGAAACTTCACAAAAAATGAATTTTGTGTTGGTGCTGCACAAAAATACTCTAAATATATAGTGTGCCTGCCCTCGAGTGGTATCTGGAACAGAGTCCAGGGTGCAAGACAGTGCCGGGGATGTGTCCAGCCCAGCAGGGCGCAGAGTTTGCACCTCAGCCTCGTGGCACTGCCCGCTGTGGGGACAGGGTGGGACTGGCATAGGCACATCCCACAGTGTGACCAGGGATGGCATGTGCTGTGATGTGACCCAAACCGACATGTCCCAAGATATGACCCAGGCTGGTGTCTGCTGTGACGTCGTTGAGAGCAGCAACTGCCCAGGGGCAGGGCTGGGACGATACCTGAATCATGGAGGTGTCACCAGGTCACCTTGATCTGCCCGCTCTGGTGGGCAAAAGGGTGCAGCCTGGGCACTGCCCTTTAAGCAGGAGATCCTGGGCACTGCAGGGCACTGCTTCAGAGTGCCTTCTGAAATGGTTTATCAGGGCCCTTTCTTAGAATCGTGGAAAGGCAATAAAAATAGCACATTTAGAGGTTCCTTCTTGTCTCCTACTTTTTGAGGTTGCCTCCCCTCAGATGGACAGGAACTGCTTCTCTGAAGAAAAGTGGAGCTGCTTCACTCCCTGGGAGTTAAGATCCTGGGAGCTAGATCCCAAAAGGTAGCAAGTACCACCTGCCTCCTGAAAACTTAGCAGAGGCAGGGGCACTGTCAGCTTGGGAAGATGCTGGCCTCTGTGCTGGAGTACCGCTGGTGCTCCAAGGTGAGGAAGTTCCTCAAACTTTCACCTTCTTGTGCTAGAGGCAGGGGAGCTGCTGGCAGGGGATGCTGATGTTGATGTGTAATGAGGGAGATGGGACTCATCCTACCCATGTAGCATCACGTGCTAAGTCTGACCATTTCTCTCTGAGTCCAGAGGAGGCCTTTAGGGAGGATGCCCTAAACTGAGACCAACCCTGCCATATAGCCCTGCAATGCCATGGCTGCAGGAAGGCACTGTGGGCTGGGTGCTGGCAGCAGTGAGCCTTTCTTGGGGCCTGGTTGTGCCTGATCCTCTGCCATGAGCCCAGTTTTGGCTGTCGCTGTGGTGGGAGCTGGTATGAGTCTGGGATGCCTGGTCTATCACCCTGCTGCTCTTACTGCAGCACTTGCTGCTGCCTGCCAAGCGGGTGGCACAGGGGAGACAGTGGATAATGGATAATGTGCTGTATTGTGCTGTCCCAGCACCTTTTTCTCTTCCACAATCTAAGCATTGTGTGTGTTTTATCGCGATTAAACTCCAGATGAACATCAAAGGGAAAGAAGTTCATCAAAACAGGAATGAAACAAAAGGCCTTTAAAGCACGGTTATCGTGCACCAAGAAATGCTTTTCAAAGGCAGAAAAGTTCACGTTAAATATAGACTATCTTACTGGCACTGCATTAATGGCGAGAGCCCTCAGCGCCATCCAGCAGCCGGATTCGTTGCTGGAGCTATTAACAGCAAATGCCTCTCAGTTTTCGAGGCTCTGTCATGCGTGGGTGCTGGAGCTGGCCGAGTCCACTGGTGTGCAGGGAACAACCAGCAGCGGCCTGGGAAAGCACATGCTTTATTCATACGAGTGAGTGGCACTTTTCTGCTCAAAATATAAATAGTGAATGTTTTTTATCTAATGAAGTGCTCTCTAATGACAGTTGGGAGGCTTTGCTTTTCCCCAGGTATAAACTCTGGGAACGCAAATAACCAGGAATAGTTTTGCAATTTACAATCATGTTTATAAGCTAGAAACTGTGTAAAATGTACTGGTCACTAGAGAACTTAAAAATCTGTTTGCAGCTAATGCACAAGCTTATTATTTTTTATTTTTTAACAACAACAACAACAACAAAAAAAAAACCCTAAAAAAAAAAACTAGTGGGAGAAAGGGTGAGGGAAGGGCTGCTTATGGGATTAGCACATCTTGCCCATGGAAGGCAGAGTGGGTCTCCTTAGGAAGAAGTCCATTATATAAGGTTACATTCCAAGAATGGGCTAGATGTCTGATCCAAAGTCCCTGGCATCTGGGACAAGAAATACTGGGATTTTAAACTCAGAAATAAATATTTATTACTTACTTGATTACTTACATTTTTTTTCCCCCTTAAACCAGAATATTTTTTTTGTTGGCACAAATTATCTTCTCACTTCTCATTTAATAATTGCTCCAGTAAGACACAGGACAATGATGTGGAGTAGAAAGTGAGAAATGTTTCAGCCCTCAGTGAAGGATGTGAATAACACATAATCTTGGAGACAATAGAGGATATTTTTCTTATATCTGTGGAGAAATACATTTTTTATGGACTTGTAGAGCAAGATCATGGAAAAAACCAAAATAAAACTTCCCTTATTTATCAGTCCTGCAATCACTGAGCATGCCAAACTCGCAGTGAGGTGATTCTCATTTTGTTCCAGAGAGACAACATATTGCACAAAACATTTTTCATTCTCAATTCTAGGTAAAAAGTTTGTTACCATGGTCTTTCAGGAGATCAATTTATTCATCCCAAAAGCTGAACTATGAGGATGATGGGCTATAAGGTCTATTTTGCAGAGGAGGAGGCTACAGGCCACTTTCTCTCTTAAAACTATGAAGGGACAGGTTTTGTAGGCAAAAAGGGTATATATGTGTATCTAAAACTACACCCATGCTTTTAGTAGCCAGAAAAACAGAAGGCAACAGATAAAAATAAAAATCAGAAAGGGGAAAAAGTCTCCTAACATCTTGTACTATCAAAGCCAGACATCCCTCTTCACTAGCTTTCATTTTAAAAGTGACCGATGCGGGGAATACATGTGCTGAAGAAAGCCACAGGCTGAGGGTATTATGTGGTGTAATCCATATAAAGAGGATATTTTTTTTGTAAGTCCATATAAAGATGAATACAAAGATAATCCACAGCTACAGAAAGCCTGCAGGTTGCTACAAAACCCCCAATAAAGTCTCTGCAAGAAGGGGTAAACAATTAACACAAATTTTAAATCAATGTGCTGTCACCTTAATAGTCAGTGAAGTCAGCTAAGATGGGTGTAATATGATGAGACAGTTTAATTCTTGTTATGACATTAGCTGCAGACTTTTACAACAGCTGAAAATGCTGGAGTGAGAAGAGTTTCCAATTATCACTGAGCTACGATACACAACTCTGGATTAGACTGAGGCATGAACAAGGGCTCCTCAGCCTGACAAGCAACATGAAACAAAAGCTTCAGAAATTTCCTAAATCTGGTGTTTTCCCTTCTCTCCTTGTGCCGATACACAGCTGAAAAGGTTTATTTCACCTAAAATAAGACCATTTTTAACAGCCTAGCAGTCAAACCAGCTCTATGTGATACAGTATTACGTATCATAAATCTGACCATCCAGGAGGTGAACTGAACCAATCTGAAGCAATTCTGTTTTACCAGCATTAAGCTTCAAAAAATTAAAAGTCACCCAGGCTTGAAGTGCAGATAGACAGGTAATAAGCCATGACAGCACTTCACGGGAATCCACAGGAATAGGCAAGTAGGTCTGGGTGTCAGCCATATAAAAATGATCATCAGACCCAAAGCTCCAAATAATACCGCCAAGTGTGAGCATGTCACTGTTAAAGGCAAGCGGGCTGTGAACAGGAGCCTGAGGCAGCAGTGAGTTTCATGGATGGCCCGCCAGCTGGGGAAGCTGCACCTCTCCCCCAGAGAGGGGCTAAGCCAGTCTGAAAATGCTGAGCCCTGAGCTCAGAATGGGCTGCAATTCCCACGCCGGTGCGAAGGTTCTCCTTCTGGGTAACATGGAGTGTGCTCACTGGCAAGTGATGCCATTTTTTGAGGATGGTTTTGCCCCAGTTTTATTTCATAGTTGGTTTTGGCTGTTGTGTGGTTTATTATTATTATTTTTTTGTTATCTTGTTTTTTGTAAACCTTGCAAGAATGACATTCCTCCTGGACCTCACATATGGAGAAGGATTTATCATGCCAAACCACGCACCTTCTTTGTGGCTTTTTGTCAGTCTCTTGGAGGCAACTGCAAACATGGGAGGTATCTGGCCTGTTTGAAAGAGTGACTCTTTAATCCAAAGGTGTCCTGTTTTCTATTGCTTATGTCATGTTGCTCTGCCTTTTCTAATATTGCTTTTGGAAAAATGGTTCACACTTTCCTTTTCAGATCATAAAGAGAGAACCCATTTTGTCAGGCCACCCCCTGTACAGTGCTTCTGGGTTTCCTCTATGTTATTTTCCATGACTGAGAATATAGGTTCTAGAAAGGAGAAAAATAGCCTGGTAAGGAGATAACTGGGGAAAGTCTCACCCTGAACTGGAAAAGGTCTTTGCTGAAAAAATAAATTATAATTCACTAAAATGTCTTTTTCACTCTCATGGGAGCCCTGTGAGTGCTCCACATTCACTGATTGCATCCCAGAAGTCCCCCTGCACTCCCAGCTGGGTAAAGCTTTTGCTTAAAAATGTAATCACTCTATAAAATGCCTTTCCCACTCTTTTAAAAGCCCTGTGAATGTTTGCAGAAGTTACCCCGTGTGACTTGGACCTCAGAGAGCAGAAAGGGTCCTGCTGCCCAGGGTGCTGTTTGACAGCAGGCAAGGAAAAAGTGGATGTCACAAAGGGAGAAAAGCTGAAAACTCCACTCAAATCCCCCAAATCCTAGCAGGGGAGACCTGTCTGAAGTCCATCCCTTTTTTTTGTCTTTTTCAGCAGTTTTTATTTGGCAACTCCTTTTTAAAAAGGTTGACCTGAAAAGTCACTGTGTCATGAGTGTCTTATTCTGCATGATATGTTAGGGTAAGTTCTCATTAAAATGGTTGGCTTTCGACCTCCTCCCCTCCCTGGTGAATGAATGAATGAATAAATAAATAAATAATTATGCTTGATATGTTCTGGAAATGCTCTCTCTGTTACTTGCAAAGGAGAAAGGAAAGCTTAGTGTTTGGCATGTGCCTTCCTCTCCCAGCCACTCTGGCAGCCAAGGGGCAGCCAAGGGGTGACCAAGGGGCAAATGAGGGGTGGTCGAGGGGTATCTGAGGTGCCCTGTGTCCTGCAAAACACTCCTTACCTGTTTGGCTCTGCACCCAACCCTTTCACATGCAGTTTCACTACCCTGGTGCAGCCCAGAAGACTCAGTTCAAGATGTCACGTGCTGTCTGCTCCTCTCCCAAAAATTCACCTCCAGCTTTTTTACTCCGTGATGCCAAATCCCTGGAGTGAAAAGAGGCTTTCATGCCTTTATATGGAATTGCAAACCTGTATTAAGCCTCAAAAGATGTTTTTATCAAAAAAATCTCGACAGCTGCCAACTTCTCTAAATCCCAAACTATCATTACGCATTTAGTCTTAGACAGGGGATTTTTATGGATCTTCCCTCCTGACCCAATGATAAAGCCAAGTTGGTTTGAGATTGAAGATTCATTTATCTCTCCTTGGCAATTATCTCTATTACTGCCCACAATCCTTCCCAATCTTTTTAAACAACATCCTGCTATTAAAGCCACTTGGCAAGCATTTAAAGCCCTGGGATAAGTTAACCATGCACAAAATATCCCACTTGGGGAAGGATCCAGCTATAAAAATAAATGGTTTACATTTCGAAGGCCATGGTTCAGGATGAGTATTCTTCATTTGTGAAGAGAGGTCATCATTGCTGACAATAAAATTATGTAGGACCTGATCCTCCCCCACTGAGCTCAATAGCAAAATCCCTTCTGATTTCAATGGTGTTTTCCGGGGTCAGTCGCCGGGAAAGCCGACATTCCACAAAGTTGCTGAAAATCTATAATTGGATATATTAAGAGGGCTTTCAAAGAGATGTCAGATTTGGAGGCTTAGTGTAAACCGTGTTGCAAAGGGGATCATTTCATATAACTGAATCAATAAATCTTTTTCTTTCTTTTTTTTTTTTTTCTTTTTTTTTTTTTAATTTTCCTTTTCTACTTGATCTCTGATGGCAGAAAAGCCAAACTCTGCAACCTCACCATCAGCATGGAGGAGATGCCGGCAGCCTGGCTGGAGGGTGAGCCACTGCCCAGTGGGAAAAAATCCTGCCAAGTGACCTGGTGTAAGCTGCCAGTCTGAGGGGTGTAATCCTACAAGTGGCTTTGCTTACACTATGGAGGTAACTCGTGCATGTAAGTACTGGAATACCAAGCTTTTATTTTCATGGGGTTGCTGGTCTCCTGTCACAATGCATCTCTTGGGGAGATGTGATTGAGAGTTTTGATGAATTTTGCCATATCTTACATGTCTATATTTAGTAAAATGAAGCTTGGTTTGTTCCTTTGGAACAAGATATGGATTTATACCCCAAACACATTTTTTTTTTAAACTCATATGCTGTACTTCAAAGTGTTCTTTAATGGTTCTTTGAAAATGCTCACTGGTAGCTCCTTAGGAACTGGAAATCTTCCATTTCTACTTACATGGTGCTTTTCTGGCTGATGAGCATCATTTTCCCTTTGGTTCTCAGGCAGAGAAAGGTCTGCTTGGCACAGAGTGGCTGCACTAGGCAGTCAGGGGCAGCAGCCTCACAAAGACAGTGATTTGCCAGAGGGAATACTCCTGTCATGGGACCCCAGCACGTTGTTTGCACCAGGCTGCTTCACTCTTGCAGCAGCCTGATTTGGAAATGTGTGTGGGTCATCTGCTCTCCAGTGTCTCCATGGCCATGTGCCCCAAGTCATGCAAGTGGGGATTGTGAGACACATCCAACTCCCACAGGTGATGCTCCCAACAGGACCTGCTGCAAGACCTTTCTATGGTCCAATCACACTTTCTCCTTGTTTCACTTTCCCTACTATATCCATGAAACATCTCTCCATGGGGCCACAGTCACAAAGCTTGCTCCTTGTTCCTAGAGAACTTCATTTGCTTTTTTTTTTTTTTTCCTTTTCAGTGAAAGCTGAAATTCAGCAGAAGCTGATGAGACCACCATGGAGAAATACTGGTACACCACACTGGTTAGTACCAGCTTGATCTGGCTCTGGCTCCGGGATGTGCAGCCTACAGACACACTAATGAAAAGAAATATTCTGAAAAGGATGAGTCAGCTGGAAGCTGGTGGGGAGAGCGTGCGGGATCTGACTGGAATTTAAAAAGTTATGAGGCTACATGTTGTTTTGAGCTCTGCCAGTGCAGAAACTCATATGCACAAAATGCTTTGTCATCTGGCATAATTATGCTATTTTGCTGATTAGCTGGTAAACCATTTTAAAAATGTTTTTAGACAATAAGTTCATGAAATATAAAAACTTCCTGCTGACATCACCACCAAGGGCCTGCTGTATGCGTTATTGCAAGCTGTCTTTTCTGTGACCCCAGCAGACTATTCAACAGCTGTGAAATTGTTCTTTTACTACTACACATTAGATGATTTATCCATTACACCTTCACTTCTGTACTGCAAGTACATCTATGCTGATGTGGCCTGTGGGTACACCCACAAACTGTATTTCTGTACTTGACTTTTGTACATTTGCATTGACTGGGACAAGAACAGTTTGGTGTGAAGATTCTTCGGTCACTCCTCCAGCTAGGTACTGACATGTCCTTTCTGCCCCAGTAGGAAATTAGTCCCCAGCATTCAGATAATTTCCAAGACAGAAAATTTCAAAGATTTGAGATTTTGGCTGTAAGATTCTACTAATAAATGACTTCAGAATTACATTTACTTGTTGTGTGAAAAGATACAATTTCCACTCTCCCTTTATAAAGAGCTGATCTGTCCAGTACAACTTTCTAAACCTGGTTAGACTAGTGGGGAGAGTCTGTGGTCTTTGCTGAAGCATCTTCAAACAGGGGAAGGAAATGCCACTGTCACTTCTTGTGACTGGCCACCCTTTGCAATTCCACTATGTCTGCCTTTTCTGCTTTCCTTCATCTTTCCTTCCAATGAACCTCGTAATTTACAAAGATGCTGACATAAACTGCATAACTGGTAGTAAGAAAGATGGATACCCACTGGTGAGCATGAGGCATAACTAATTGCTACCCCTGCCCAAAATAGTAGGTCCCTTTCTAATGTGTGGGTGAACAAGACATCAGTTCAACCAGACTAAACCAGAACAGGTAACTTCTCAAAGTGATTTCCTGCAATCTTTTGTGGGAAGCAGGCCAGTATCGGCAGTGTTTTATCGCTCTCATTGACATGGTGTGAGAAGTGATTCCCCAGCTGCCTGGGATGGTTAGCAAAGGGCCCGAAATGGGCTCAGAGCCATTAGCAGTTTTCACCAAGGGCTTGTAGAAGCCCTTTACACTGGAAAAAGAGGCACTAGTGAGTTTTAGACATGGCAACCCAGCTTCAACCTCAGGAAAGTGCTGGAGCAAATAATCATACAACTATTTGTAAACACCCAGGGGGGTAGCTACCAAAGGGGATTTGTCAAGAACAAACTATGTTAAGACACTCCAGTTATTTTCTACAACGGGGAAGTCCTGTCAAGTGGTGGATGTACTCCTGCTTCCAATTTTATCTCACTTTAGGAATGTAGTGCTTCACATGACCTTTTCTTGAGCAAGGTTGGGCAACATGGTTCAGATGAAACTAGTGTAAGAGATGCTGCAAAACTAGAGTGACAGCAAGACTGCAGTAGTTGATTCAGTGCCAGTTTGGACTGGTAGAGTGGTGGGCTCAAGGACAGTCAACTTTGCAACCAGCCAGTGCTAAACTGTCATTCCTACCTTGGATAGTGGAGGTCATGTTACCTAATTATAGTCTCAGATGACTCAAAGCAAAGAAGACCAGTGGAACAAGAGTGTTGCAAGCATAGCCAGGTGTATGCCATGCTCCAATATGTATTATGTGCTTCAGAAGCAACAGAGATGCTTGGAGAGACTTCAGATGTGAGAATTGAAAATGATGAAAGACCTGAAAAATATGACTTACGAGGAACAGATGAATGACCTGAGCTAAAGATGAGAAGGTGCTGGGGAGGAAGAATCATAGACTCATAGAATGTTAGGAGTTGGAAGGGACCTTGAAAGATCATCTAGTCCAACCCCACTGCCAGAGCAGGATTACCTAGACCAAGACACACAGGAATGCATCCAGGCGGATTTTGAATGTCTCCACAGACAGAGACTCCACAATCTAAAAGTTTGTAAGAGTTTATAACAACCTTCAAGTACATTAAAGATGGTCATAAAGGGGAAGAGAAACCTTGGTTTCTGTGTTCATCCTGGGTGAGCAAAAGGGCTTAGTGTGCAGCAATTTAGTTCAAACTTAAAACAAGTCTTCCTTGACAGTAAGGCCAAGGCTGCTGGGGTAAGACATGGGAGACTCAAGGATCCAGGTGATCTTTCCTAGGGTCAAAGGGATGATGCAGATGACCCACTGAGATCCCTTTCTGCTGGTGTTTTGTTTTGTTTTGTTTATTTTATGCCATGAAACTATCCTATGGATTTTGTTAAGATACCTCCTGGAATAAAATTTCCTCCATGGACTTGTTTCTCTGCCACAGCTCACCTGTGTGATCCTTTGCTCCCGTGTGAAGTGGGTGTGAAACGCTGCCGCTCAGATGTGTTGCTGTCGTACAGCTCCTCTCCAAAGTGCAAATAACTCCCTAGGTTGTGAGCCGGGGGGACCGGCCCATGGTAAGCGATGGGCTCTGACTGATGAATTTTCACAGCAGGTGAGAGTGGCAGGAGACACACACATTACAGATTTCATGTACAACAGTAGCACTCAGGAAGACAAATTGTGCGAATACCCCAAGATGTGACTTTGGGGTCAGACACCAGCCCCCAGCCCTACTACCCTGTGGTGGACAAATCCCTGTCCTCAGCCCCAGCACGGAGCTCAGAGGCAGCACTTGCTCTCTCTGTCCCTGCCGAGCACCGCTCCTGCAGCCAGCTCCCGATTTTCCTCATTACCTGCTCTAAGCTTCTCTCAAAGATAAGTGGTTCTTGTGCAAAGCTGCTAATTTAGTCCCAGCAAATGAGAAAATAAGGCTGGATGGGAAAGGCTGGTGGAATTTTGACAAGATGCATGTAGAGGTTGGGCAACTAGTCTTAATTAGGCCATCTTTGTTTACATTTGATGTTTATCAGCTAATTGGCATGGCAAGGTGTGAGTCACACAGCTTCCCTCTGGCATGAAATCAGTTCGCAGGAGAAAAACTGGGAGAACAAATGATCCCAATTATAAGAAAACCCACTGTGCTAATTACCATCCCACGGACGACAGAACTTCCCACCCGCGGGCTGGCGCAGCCGCTTGCCCGCCATCTCCCGCGCATGGCCCCGGCGCCGGCACGTTCCTCCCGCCCATGCACCCAGCCCCTCACTCCGCCCAGGGACCCGCCATGTCCCCCCCACTGACCGTGGGAGCAAAGGTGATGCTTTGCCAGCTGCTCATTTGGTACCGCACATTTTCTCAGAGACTAGGGCTGATGGTCATGCTGCTGCCCTTTCCTTATCTCTCCATTTCTTTGTTTTGGCTTGGTGGAGACCTTGCCACTGCAGCAGCTTGCAGGGTATGTCTTGTGCTCCCAGCATTGTGATGCCCATCAAATCAAAACCTGAATGTTTGCTACAGTGGAGCAGGACTGGAATCTCACTGCTTAGGCTGATTAAAACCAATATTCAGACCTTGTCTTGACATTTTCCTCCCTCCTGCCTTTTAAAATAGTTTTGGACCACTTGTAAGTTGGCCAGTTTCCTGCTCTACCCTGCTTCTGGTGCCTGGGCACCTGATTTTGATGCACACACTCACGTATATTTGCATTCATATATGTACGTACAGTAAATCTCCATCTTCCCATCTCTCCATCCTTTGGGGAGAAGTGTTGCCCCTATACCCTTTCAGGCCTTTCCCCTATACACTAA
Source organism: Corythornis vintsioides (assembly GCA_025447755.1). Lineage (NCBI taxonomy): Eukaryota > Metazoa > Chordata > Aves > Coraciiformes > Alcedinidae > Corythornis > Corythornis vintsioides. The sequence continues at coordinate 22,405 of JAOEGS010020040.1, forward strand.
GGGTCCAGTGCGCAGGAATGTTTCTTGGCTGCCCTTGAGTTGAATGATGATCCTGGAGGCTTGGAAAAGCCACAAAGCTCAATGCTCTCTGTCTCCCAGTGTGTCTCTTGTCTTCCCTTCTTAGTAGGGGTAACAGATGGCTGAGGCTTTCACCAACAGTCCCGAACACATTGTCACTCCCAACTGAAAGTGAAATATTCAGTGGCATTTAAATTAAATAGACTCTAATGCTTCAGTAATATTAATTACGGTTTCATTCATCCCTGGCCTAATAAATCAACACTTAAAGATAGGATGATCCTGTGGCTGGCAGCAAAGCAGGGCTATTCTGCCCTTTGTAAGGTTATGCACACAAAGCCCCCATTCTTACAGGGACATGATGGCCCCCACAAACATCTGTGCTCAGCACCACTTGAGAGGAAGCCAAAGTGGTAACATTTAAACTTTTCTTGTCCAATTTGTCCACACAACGGGGCTCAATTCAACAAGAACTTGCAAGTTAAAATTATAAAACCCGTGTTAAGTGGGTGAAAACTTTTTAGCGGTTTGGCCAGGGGGCCCACATTTATTCTGGCAGTGCCGGCTGAAGCCAAAGGCAGGGCGTCCATTCTAGCTGCTGAATTTGTTACCCCAGCTTCAACCTTTAAAGGAAGGAGGGTGTGGGGGTGGAGAAGGCTTGAAGGGTTTGAAAACCTCACAGCATTAAGCTAAATTTTAGGACTTGGGGAGGCCCTGGGCAACATTTTTTCACACAATTTTTTTTTGGTGTGAATACCACAGGGGAAATAGGGCCTGTACTTCACCAACAAGAGTTTGTGGTTTGTTTTTTTTTTTCCTCTCATCGCTATACATATGTAAAAGGAGGGTAATAAAACAGTTGAAGAAAAGCTCACTGCTAGTAAATCTTCTGGAGACAAAACCCTCCACTTGTGATGCTTCAAAGCTGCCCAGAGCTACCAGTTTACCCCAAAAGTCCCAACTCAGGGTTGCTGATTGGAAAATAAAAAGCCCTGTGCATAAAAACTTCACTCCAATTGTTATGCAGTGAAAGTGACTTTTACATACAGCAGCTTTACTTGACCAAATGACTCCCAAGTATACAAATGAAAAGCTTGTTGCCTATACAGCTTAGGTCTTTTGGAAATGTCCAGCTAAAGTAGCTTTCTAACTAACTAAAAAACAAAAACAAAACCAAAACCCAATGCCATATCTTGTAAATGCATCACAGAAAGCCGGACCAGATACAAAACCAAAATGAAATGGGGGGAAAAAAAGCCACATTGCTGCTACATGAATCATTGCGAAGATGTAATTTGGCCGTAGCCATTTTAGGAGACAGTGGAAGGGAGCAGCCTCTTTTCCCGCAGACGCGCAGCCCCTCCGCCTGCCTTTCGGCACAGTTGCGCCACGGTGATGTCTGGGCTGCAGCCGGCAGCCTGGCGCAGCACGGCTCCAGCTCGCTGCCAAGGCGGCAGCCGGCAGTGATCTTGAAGCAGCCCCAAAGGAGCGACACGGAGCCTGTTTCTGTAGGTAGCGCCCACCGGAGCTCCCAGCCCTCTGCCTCTGAGCCATCGCCTTCGGGAACGCGCAAACTGAATGAGCCGGTCTGTGCCAACAAGACGACCTAAGTGCTTAAGAGGGGGATTTGCAGAGCCAATCCCTTAAGAAGAAAACTATTTAAACTACCCTGGGACTAAATGCTGAGGAGCTTACCCTAAATTCGGCCAGGTGGGGGTCTCTGATAATCCTGCTACCCTGCATCGTACCTCTTCTAGTTCATGACGAGCCAATAGCACTCGTGCTGTGCAGCTACAGGTATTCCTGACCAGGTGTCTCAGAGATGGTATCTGCCACTGTCAGTCTGGGCTTATCCCACTTAAACCCCATTAGCTGTTCAGATAATTCATTTGCCTTCCCTGTCACTAATGCCTATCAGTTTCAGACCTTATTTTATGCTTTCTCGAGGTGTCCCATAAAATCACAGTATTTTGTGAATGTGCTTTCTGATGCTGCTGCTTATCTGTAGCCAATGTCCCTCCTGTCTGCCAGTGTACCTGCATGGTCAGTCTTAGGATCTCTGCCTCTAGGCTGCTGGGGAGCTGCTGGGGAGTACCCGCAGTGCTTTTTGTCAGCCTCAGTTGCAGTTTTTAAATGTTAGTGACATTCACCTGGAGGATCAGGACACTGATGTCCTTGCTCAGGGATGTTTTCTCCCTACTCTTTAATGTAGCAGAAAGAACCAGTGTTGCCTGGCTGGCACACAGCCCCTCTCCACTCTCCATGTGTGTTACTGAGAGCAACTTACAGAGCAAGAACAGAGGGATTGATGTCTCAGTCTATCATGGGTGGCTTTCAACAGAAGTGACCCATAAGACAGTGTGGGGCTTGGTGGGGTTATGTGGCAACGGGATGTGCCAACTCTCCCATGTTCATCTTCTCACAGCAGCAGCTGCACAGCCTGGCCTGTCTGTATGAATGGGGATGAGTTCTCACTTGTGAACATCCTTCTTGTTCAAGAGTGAGTGCAGAACCTCTGAAAGTAGGAAAGAGACCTTAGCCTTCCTCTCCACCATCTTCACTTTGCTTTTAGGATTTGCATGTAATGGAGCATAGTCATGTATGTGTCTTCTGGGTTAGAGACTCAGGTCTGGGAATGCATGTTGGGAGGCAGAACCTTCTTTTTCCTGAGAAGGAAGCCTGACACCAAAGAGACATGATTGTGGGCCACTGATGGTCCCTGCCATCTCTGCTATGGCTCCAAGAGAGAGCATGAGACAGGGGTTCAAGTGGCGAGGCCAACTATTAGTGAGATGCAGTACTGGGCAAGGCAGAGCAAGGGCTGTGGGCAAGCAGCCAGAGCCCCCATAACTGGAAAGAAAGATGGGAAGGGGCTGTGCCACAGGGGAGCAGTGGGCCTGGGGAAGCCTGTCAGGGAGCAGCAGCTGCTGCTGCACCCCAGGGCACAGCTTGTCCTCTCCAGGCTGTGATTTCGCTGCCTCCACCAGTCTGCCTCTCTATGCAACTGCTGATTTCTCCTGTGCCTAAAGCTGGCCCCGGGAGCCGGACTGGCAGGGAGCTGCTCGGCTCCTTAACGCTCCAGCTGGCTCCAAGGCCGTCACAGCAGCTGAACGAGGAGGACACACTCCTCTGCATGTCCTAGTTCCCATCAGCTGGCCAGGGCAGACTGTATGCCCGTTAAAAACAGACAACGAGAGCACGTGCTGCTCCAGCCCATCTTTACCCAAATTTCTGATTCAGGATCATGAGAAAAAAAACTGGGGCAGGAGCTGCATGAGACCTGTGACGTGTTCCTGGGTTGGAGGTGTCTGACCACTGGTATTTGCATTGGCACTGCGGAGGAGCTGACACTGGCCCTGGCAAGACAACATGCAGGGCCAGGATCTGGCACACTATCAAGGCAAACATGGCAGACACTGCATAGATTTAGAAGGTAAAAATATGTCCAATGGTCATTTTTTTTTTGGTTTGTCTATTCAAAATAGTTCATAGAAAATTTCAATGAGTCTGCTTTGACCTCTAGTTTGGAAAAACATATTTAAAGTATCAGGATTCAAAAATTAGTCTGTGTACATGCAAATCAACATTGTGTCCTATCCCTTTCTGGAGGAGAGTTCACTGTGGGTTTGAAGTACTTTCAACTGCTCTCTACCTGCTGTGCTACTGTCCAGTGAAGGGGCTCCTGCAGGCTCTTGTCTTCAGAATAAGTCCATTCCCATGTGCCAGTAACCAGTGGGTGAGTCTGCTGTCTAGGTAATGTATAAATGTATAAATGTATACATACAAAATCATAATTCCTTCATTTCGGCTACATTTCATTCTAAAACACATCCCAGTGGCCTGGTCTGTGGACAAGGAATTAGTCTTCGAGGACACTCACCTGCAACCTCCTCCTCCATGTGTTTATGAATTACAGGAAATATTTGAATGAATAATGTTGCTAAATCCTAGACAAAAATTACTAAAGTTCCCTGATCTTAATGAAAAAAATCACTGCTCACTGTTCATAGACAAGAAGGAAAACACAAGGTTCATTATCCCTTCCCCAAGCAGAGGTCATGATCCTTTTTACAGCAATACAGAAAGCATATACACCAGCCTGCATTCTGAGGATATTAGGAATTAGTTACTATTCCCAAAAGTACAACATACTATGCTAAATCATGACTGTTTCTTTGCTTGAACACAAACCTTATACAACCTGTTATGGTACTACAGAAGAATAATTTGAAAAGCAATTTTTGTATGATGGAGATTATCAGAGAACATTTCACTGAATATCTCGATATAATTTGCTAATGCCTTTTTTTTCCTCTCAAAAATTTTTCTGGTAGTTATTTTTAATAATGACATATATGTTTCCTAGGCATTTTGCATTTAATAGTAATAAGAAATAACATTATCTACTTTTTATGATTGAAGATTAAGGAGTCTATTCTAATAGCTTCAGTTGTCAACACAAGGTCCTCTGGTACTATGTTTCTTAGCTTCCCTGTTGTAAAAGAACATGTCTATGTAGTTATTACTAATTTATCATTGCACAAAAAAAAGTTTATGAACACTTAATATTTAATGTGCTGTGAATTTAATAATAAAAAATTAAGACTCTACCTTACATCTTTTTTTAACTACCTGATTTTTATTCTTCTCATTAGCTTTTATGGTTGTATTCTGAGGTTTTAAACCCCTGATTTGGGATTAGAAGCATTTAGTTTTGTATACTAAAATGTAAATACTTAATCTCTATCCCAGTTGAATACAAGGACACCACCATGATGGTTATTAAGCATCATGACATTTCTACCATACGTGGAACATAAAGATATAAAGCTGCACTGAATTTAGGTGAGCTGCCCCAAGTTACATGACCTGGAGACCTGGGTCCTCTTGCATAGTAACAGTGACAGATAGGTGTGCTTGCTGTTCTTTCAAAAAGCCCTGATGCTTTTTGCATTGATACTTTGTCTGGTAAGTGGATAGGCACCCGTTACAGCTTCTCCAAGGACCTACACTACTTCTGTCTGCCTGAGTAGTTTCTTGCATAAGCATGATAAAAAAAAAAAAAAGTTTTCTACTGCAAAAGATGAACACATCTTATTTGCTATTCTGTCTTCAGCTTTCCTCAGCATAACCTGACAGATCTTGTAGTTATCTGCAATTGCTCTCTAGGCTCTCAGAATAAATAAAGCAGGTTAGGGAAAGCATCTTTTGATGCCAGGGGCATTACATTGCCAGCTAAGAATCTGGCAGAGTTATGTCTTGACACACATATGCTTATGGTATATGATTTCGTTCCTACAGCAGAATTAATTCTAAATTTCAAATACTGAAATGATTCATACTAATTTCTTTCTTTACATTTGTATTATCTAGATTAGCTGTTGAGGGTTTAGTCAGAAGAATAATTAATGTTTGGTTGATAATCTGAAACCCAACAGCTCATCCCAGACTATGTTTCTTGACAGCAAATCCCACACCACAGAGATTAAGGGACAAATTTGCAAATGTCAGAAGGTGAGGCAGAAATGCAGGCCACATACACCAAGGTGCCACAACCACTCTGCCCTGCACTGCTGCACAGTGGCCAGAACAGTCACATTGCACCACCACTGAGACACAACCCAGTGTGAGGTGATGGCTCACGGTGATCGCATGTTTAGGAATGCGGATTACCAGACATGCATTTAACTGAACATTTGTACATGCAATTATTGGACTTGCACACCCAACATGTGTGTGCCACTTGGGCTTTACACATTCTGCAATCCAAAGTAGCTGAGCTTTAAAGTGGCTGCAACAAAAATAGAGAAGAAGCCTTCATTTTGTTGAAAATTTGGCACTGATTTTCCTTTTTTTTTTTTTCTAAATGAGACAGAAGGCAAATGTTCTCCAACAAAAGATAAACAACGACAATCAGAGCTGGAATATTAATATGCCTGAGTATGGGAAAAAAGCAGGATGAGCCAGAAAGGAAAGCAAACAATGGAGCTCGTGCCTTGCCGGGACATTATCCCAAACAGAGCCATTGTCAGGGCTGCTCCCTTGGAGAGAAGAATGCACAGGGAGAAGAAAGAAGAAGTGGTACTGTCCATGAAGAGAAAATTCAGAATATCACTAGGAAAGGACATAAAGTAGAAATAAAACAGAATGTGGAGAATGGAATTTAAAAAAAAAAAAAGAAAAAGAGGGGCCGATGACCTTTGCATGGCATCAGGCTTCCCTCAGAAGGAAGGATGGAAGGAAGACTCACAATTGCCATTGACAACTTGATACCCTAGCCAGTGAACGCCAGCAGATGAAGTTCAGCTCCATCTTTGCTTCAGCTACCTTTCCTAGTGGGACAGCATCCCATGGGTGTCTCTGCTGCTTCTTCTTATGGGGAGGAGGAGAAAACCTCCTTGACCTTACAAGGACTTGCACAGTACCTGCAGGCACTTTACACAAGAGGGAATCAAGATTTTTTTATGCTTATATTTTATGAGATGAGGCTTCACAGCATGTACAGGTACTCCTCTGAACTAAAAAAAAAATGTTCATAATTGTATCAGTAAGGGCAGATGAAGCAGTACTCATCTAAGGGAGAAATTTGGCCTTAATGGCTAAAGTATCCCAATAGATCATTTCATTGTATTAAAAATATAATCACTGGAGAAAATGTGGAAAAAGGCCAGCTCCTTTCTAGGGACAGTAATTTCTAGCTATTTCACTGGAAATGCCAGCTGTGAATAGCTTCCAGACACTCACCACGCTAAATGCTGTGGGTGGGATAGAAGTGTGGTGTAGCAAGGAGGTACAGAGGGTATCCCCTTGCCCACCTACTCCTGCCAGATCCAGGGATGCCTCACTCCTCCTGAGATTTAAGAACCATCAGAGGAAGATGACATCAGGGAATGAATAAACACAATGGCAAGCATGATGTGAGGAAGACGACTGTCATCACCTGATATCACAAATCATCTGCCCCCGTATCACACTACTGGTCCCCTCTTCCACTCCACACAATTACTCCAAGAAGCTCACCTTCAGCCTCTCCAAGAAAACGTCCTCACAGGTCAGAGATGGCGTGAAAAATGGTTTTCCTCTCAAGGTCTGCATGCTGCAAAGGAAAATTACTCAGTTCTTCCCCTCTCCTTTCTGGGCAACAGGACAATCCTTCACACATCTTGTCATTGACTTGATTACAGATGACTTTCAGTGCAACACCTAGGGGACAGAGCTGCAAAATACTACCAAATACAAAGCTCTAAGAGTAAACTGTCTCCAGCAAATGTGAATGATGGCACTTACCTTGGCATTTAAAAAAATAAATATCACTTGATAAATGAAAGCAACAGGGTTTTCTTTTTTTTCTTTTTTTTTTTTACTCCCCACACTGCTGCAGTTCTCAGAGTCTATTTCCATTGCAGTCAAAGACTGTGCTGCCTGAAACATGGAATAACACTTGACTCCAGAACCTTCCCAACCACCAAGGCTCAGACTGTGCTTTATCAACCAGGCTGATTGGCTCTTACAGTGGCCAAACATCCCTCAAACCCAGGCTTGTCTCGCTTGATGCTTTACTGCTTCACAACCTTCTGCAGACAAGTTAGTATCTAATCCCCTCCCAAATATTATATTACAGTTAAAAAAAAAAAAAAGAAAAAAAGAAAAAAAAAGAAAACCAAAATGTAAGGACCAAGGGACTAAGGACTGAACATCAAGTAATTACTTATTGAAACTCTCATTATTAAAGTGCTGCCATATGAAATTTGGAATATACCTGTGTAACTGTTTCCTGCAAGCGTGTTTTTTTTTTTTTTAAATCAAGCTGGATCCTTTAATTGCAAGGCTGATGAAAACTGCTTTGTAATTGCAGAGGGTTTGTATAATGCATGTAAATATTTAGTGAGAGGTAATGAACCCTTCTTCACCTCCCATCCAATGAAGCATTAGCACCACCAGTTGGTCATCAAGCTTGAATAACAGCCAGTCCCAACTGCAATAACAATGCAAGAGCTTTGCTCAAGTTCTCAGGAGCAACGTGTTGCATCATCCAGATGTATTGCTTAGTTGGCCTGAAGCTACTGAAAGTCATGTTAAAATTGCATAGGTGCTTTTTTTTTTTTTTTCTGGGTTTGTTGATTGTACCTGATCTGTTCCAGCTTGAAATTTAAACCACAGTAATTAGGGAATCAGAAAACTGTAATGAAGAGCTCAGCTAAATCCCAGATCTCTCAGCACAGTCACATTTTTCAGTTCACTGGTGAAAGACTGAAGAGGATCCAGAGAAAACACTATTTGCATCTTGCACTTCTTGAGCATCCTGATCGAAAGATGTACAAATCTGCAGAGGGAAGTGGGGAAGAATTGGGTGATGATTTTCAGTTCTTAGATCAGTACATTTGACTGCAAAGCTGCTTCTGCATTGTGCATGGCTGGACTGCCATCAGCATATAGCCTTGATTTGTACACACACATATGCAGTGATGGTCATGTCTTCAAAGACAGATGTGTGCCTCTCGTTACTTGAAGGGTCTATCTGCTCTTCTTTGCTATTATAGTTTACATAAACTGCAACACTAACATCAGCTCTAACATTAATATCTGGCCCATGATACCAGTTTGATTAGTACATGTTGGTGCTTTACAGTGTCTCATCTGACTCTGTTCAAATCATATCCTTGATGTCCTCCCTGCCTGGGATGGCATCTGACAGTGGCATATGAGGCTGTAAAATCTAATTCACTATGTCAGGATTGTCATGCTCAGACCCAGCATGTCCAAAAATGCAATGCCCTAGACATTTTGAGCTTGTTAGTATTTTTAAATTAACCTTGTTTATAGGTGGGTGCAAGACTCTCAGTGATGACTCTCCCCCTGCTACACCCTGCACAAGCATAGGGAATGAGGCATACCTTGCTGGGCAGTTTTACACTCCAGGGCTTGCTATCGTGAGTCATTAGCAAGGTGGCAGAACGGTGATGGTGCTAAGCCCAGGACTTTGCCACCACTCTTGAAGCCTGAGGGACTAGGACCTTGAGAGGCAAGACAGGTGAGAGAAGAAAAAAAAGAACATGGAACTAATTGTTTCCTACTGGAAAAGTTCTGATATTCTTTGTGGCACTTTTGCCACATGCTTTATGAGTAACTACTCTCCCTGTTTACACTTGATAGGCTTGTACAAACATAACAAAAACTTTTTTCTTCAGTTTTTACTTTAATGTTCTCTTCTTCCTTAATCAAAATGAATTTTAATTTGACAATATTCACACAAAACCATATGTAATTTTTGGACACAAATCACCTATGTTGTTTTCACTGACTAGGACACTGTCGGGTTAAAATTATAGAGCAAAATATCATAGTTCTCAGTATGACTTTATGCCTGATGCTGACACATGATCCTTACAGAGCAAAGAGCTTGGCTCATGTAACACCAGAATTCCTCACCTGAACAAGCATTTGCAGTGTTCAAGTCCTGCCTGTGCAGGGCTGGATGTTTTTTAAAACATTTTTTTTTCTTTCAATAGCTTATTAAAATTGAAAAATTATGCAGCCTATTGCTTAGTTGTTTCTTGTAGGCTTTACAGTGCTCAGAAAGCATACCATTTTTGTAGCCTGGTTCTCAGATATACAGGCTCTCTCTATAAAGAGGCTGGGCAATCTTCAGTGCCACGTAGCACTCAGAAGTGGCACTTAGACTGTAAATATTATATGCTGCTGTAAGAACATTTGAATGGTAATACTCAAGCAATTACTTTCCTTTCAAGATCATTAAACACAAATCTGACTTGTATTTTAATAGGACTGCCAATGTATTTAATGGGGGCAGTAAAGGGTAGGTTTTTTTCTAATGGATGAATGTTTATATTATTATCCACTCTGAGACCACATTAGGAGGAGACTCATGTGTTTTGCCTTAGTCTTTTTTGCACAGTATTCATTTTTTTTCTCAGTTTTACATCTTACAATGTAATGGCAACCCAGCATCTACAATAAATCCCACCACTGTATTCTGAGACAAAAAGGATCAAATACAGTCATGCTGAAAAGAATTAGCAATTTGCATTTCCCTCATGCCTGTTAAAAATTTTAGAGAAAGACAATGCTTGGCAAGCTGACAGGTTTGGACGGTGACACCTGCTATGCAACCATGGGATAGGCACTGTAGGATTGAGAGCAACAACAGCTTCTCCACGTCACCTTGCAAACACATCTGGGCACTGCTTGGAATCATCCCTCAGCAGGGTCAGTAGGTGTTTCTGCCTCTACATCCATTCCCATCTGTGATAGGGCTGCCAAGAAGAGCAGTTATCAGCACAAGATGTGTTGTGGGTGGTTGGTTCTGCGCTGAACTCAGCAACTGCTTTGCAACAGCACAGACCCACCTACTGCTGTTGCTGCCTCCACCACAGGGACCAAAATTGCTCCCAAGTCTCTTATCAACTTTATGAGCAATTTTGACAAACTTCTTCCTGATGACTTATTTAACATTAGCTAGATGCCTGAATCATCTTTTCATTGTGAATTTAAGTCACATATTTTTACTAAATACAGTGAATGGTGTGGGCAGGAAATAAAAGTATCTGGGACAATCCACAACCAGTTTTGCATTTTTGGAACTCAGGAAAGAGGAAACACTGCAGTCTGTTTCAGCTTCCCACTTACACCTCAAAAGCAAAGGCTGGAAATTACTATGTTACATCACTGGTTAGCAGTGTGAGGCCTCTGGGCAGTAGATAGAAAGTTGTGACTATTTTTCCTTCCCCCTTGCATGCATACCATAAATACACACCTTAACTGCAGTGAAGATTTTGCATATACTTTGGAGTAAATGTAGCTCCATAGATTGGATGATGTTATTAACTGTGCCCAAAACACATTAAGATCAGTAAAACCGTATCCATCTGAATTTACCCACAGCTATTTGTTGTTCAAAATGACACCCAGGCTGAGGACGTGCACGTGAACCACCTGTATCCTCACTGTTCTGAGGTGCAAATTTTCATGACTTCCTGTTAGATACTTGTGGGCAGCAGCCATTACAAGCCTATCAAGCAGAATTTGGTTGATGTTTATAGGTCTGCATTGCAAACATTGCAATAAAAAGCATCAGGAATATGCCTCTAAACCCAGAGCTCATGGAAAGAAATCCAGGAGTTAAAGAAGAAAGCAAGGTGGAAGGCTTTCTATACTTTGCATGCTAGTGGACAACAGCAAAAACCAACCAGGAATAGCTACAGCACCAAATTTATAACCAGGATGTATTGTACTAATAAGTGGAGTGATAAGGGTGGGAGGCTCCAATCACTAATGATTTCTGCAAGTTGCAGGCAGAAATAATGAAGATGAGCACTTTCATCTCCCATCTCACCCTGGGGGACACTGAAATCTTATTGCACAGAGGGTCCCACCCCACTATCTGCTTGATATGGCTCTGCTCCAGCAGCACTTCTCTGAGCACCTGCTTGCCAAGAGCTTCTCCAGGGCTAGGGGAGGGCTTTACTGAAAATCCCCACCCTTAGAGGAGAAACACAGCAAAAAGGAGGCAGCAAAGGCACTGCAGAATTGCAAAGGTAGAGACATGTGTGAGGAGCAGTATTAAATAGCTGAGATACAAAGACAGAAGATGTTCTGTGGTGAGTATGCTCCCAGAAACGTATGGCTCACCCACTCCTAAGATTGCTACTCCAAGCACTAGGGCTGCTACATTTGGGACTATTATTATAGAAAACTGTTGACATTTTCTGGGTTAAGGATGGTTATATGGAATTCATGGATAATTTAGTCCTTTTGCTTGCAGAAATAGTTTGATATGCTCTTTAAATAAGCCTATAAAGAGATTGATGTGTGATGCTTGTGGGTTCAGATGTTCTGAAAAGTGACGTTCCTGTATGGCAGAGAATAAGGCTTAAAAGGGGATATTATTTATAAAAGCATAACCATGCACAGGCAGTGTTTATTTACCACTTAAATGCCTCATTTCGGTTCTGGCTGTCTGTGCTATAATTTGCACAGGCACTTAAACTTAAGTATAAATAAATGCAAAGAAGTAGTGTTTATGGAGAGTTAAGATGGGGAAATCAAGTGCTAAAAACTGAGGCCACTCCTGTGACATCATTCAGCCATCTTACCCACCTTTGACATCAACTGTGGGGCCCTTTAGCAACAAGCAAGAGGCCATCCATGCTTGCGTTTGAAGAGCCTGGTCAGATTATCACTGCTGAAGATGCAGTTGAGATGTAATGAGCAGGCAGGCAGCATGAGCCAAGCACCCCATGGCATCTCATCAGTACCAAAACACATGGGATGCAATGAGTTACTTCAGGTATCTTGCTAAGATCCTTGAAGCAGGAAGCATGTCCCCTTGGGTATACTGAGACACAGACAGACTCTGCTCCAGGATGGTGGCTACAAGTGCCAGGGAACAGCCCCAGGATGGCAGGCTGAAGTGGAGATGTCAAAGTCCCCCATGAGTGTTGGGGAGGTGGTGGCCAAACTGCACCTGAATCTGTAAATGACCTCTTTGCTCCTGCACATTTGACTCTCTCGTGCTTATGGACATATAAGTGGGAGAAACAAGGTCATGTCGCGTGCGCACAGCCTCATGGAGATGTGGTGCAAGGATAAAGTTGCCTCCTGTGGTTAGGGGCAACAGACAGGGGAGGTGTGGATGCTCTTGGGGGAACAGATTTACTCTAGATTTATAGATGCATTTGAGGAAAGAAATCTGTGATAGAGTTTGATTAAAATATTAGGAGCATAAATCCCTCATCTGGATCCCTTCTTTTGTCTAAGCAGAAATATTATTTTGGCAGAGAAAGAGAAGGCACCTCTTGCTTACTGTGTGCATTAGAAGGGAAGAAAAGTTAATCTTCTTTCATCATGTTACAGCAAACTCCTTCCTTGAGCTCTTAAGAAGGACTGTCAGCAGGAAGAAAGATGCTTGTAAGGAAAGGTTATGGTACTGTCAGGGTTTAACCTCTGCTAACAGCTAAACACCACACAGCTGCTCACCCACCACTTCCCCTCACATCCCCTCCTGTGGGATGGAGAATCAGAAGAAAGTAAAAAAAAAGGTGAGACCCCAGGGGTAGAGATAAGGGTAGTTGAAGAAAACAACACAAAGAGTGAAGAAAACAACAGTACTAATAACAGCACAAATGAAATTAAAGGCAAAGCAAGTAATAGAAACCAGGAAGGCTCTACCTGTGCACAGGCTGCCAACTTCCCCCAGTCCAGCCACACACTGAAGCTACATATTGAAGCAAGTTGAAAACAAGCACCCCTGCTCCAGGCCATCCTTCCCCTTACATAGGGACATAGATCAGTGTGGTATCTGACATCCCATTGGCTGGTTCAGTTGTTTATCTCAGCTGTGGCCCCTCCCAGCTCCAGCCCCTGCCAACTGCTTGGCCCAGCAGCTGCTTGTGATCATTAACCCAAAACAAACCCAGGACAGGTACTTACCATGTCTTTGTTGCCGTCCATGAGAAGGTGCTCATGCTGAGTTATATTCTGTAATTGTAAAAAAAAAGTCATTAGACTTTTACAGCATATCTTCACCATGTCCTTTGATAGATTGTCAGGGGGTGCATGGTCTCTCCAGTGAATGCCTGTGAAACCTCTTGGCACTGAATGAGCATCTGCAGAGGAGGAGGAGCAAGTGTGGAAATAGGGGTGCACCAATATCTGGAATGGCTCTTTCAAATTGTAGTCTCAGGGAGATGTTTCTATACTTGTGACAAACCCTTTCTGAAAAATAAAATATTCCTTTGCTTCTGCTGTGGCTTCATCAAAGAGAAAAGTCTGTGACCAGTAAGATGTTAATGCCAACTACATTACAGGTAAAATAAAGGAGATGCTGTTTGGGCTATGTTTTGGTTTCAAGCAGGGAATCAGGCAGTGTCAGTGCCATGCTGCTGCTTGTGACTCAAACTTGTTTGAGGAGCCATCTTTATCTTTCTTAGACCAGTGTTTTCCACTGTTTCAGTGAAGCACTATGCAACATGCCCAGCTCACAGCTGCTGCACAGGGGACCTTAGTTCTGTGTCTGGAGCAGTGCCTTCCACTGTGCAGTTGGACACCAGGGCTGCAAAGCGCCCAAGTGCTCTCATGACTCTAGTCCTGGCCATGCCACAGCAATGTGAAAACTGAACATGTCAGTCCCTGGCCACTGCCAACCAGCTGGCATGTTTGCAAGGTTTTTGAGAGGGAACGACAAGTTGTCCTTAAAGATCAACAGGGAATATCAGGTTGTTGTTCCTCTCATGCTTCCCTAACATCTCTCCAGCTTTGCCCACAACAGCCTATTTGTTCTCAGTCATATTCTGATTTAGTTACAGTTAGCTCTGGGAACAGCCCCTGTCATTACTGATGGCAATGGTACACAGCCTATTGACTTCTGTAGGTCGGGAATGTCACCATTTCTACACATGTGTGTGTGTCTGAGAGTCTTTTGAAAAGCACTAGGCATATATTAATACTAATATCTACTACTGCTATGCTTTTGCATCTGCCTGACAGGCAGCGTGTGAGCTGCTCTATGTATCATGTGAAAAATAAATAATAGAAAGTCATATCTTTAACAGTATATTCACTAGGATATACATATTTATTAGATATTAGATATAATGCTGCTCATATCATTGTTTATGTTCATCATAAAGCCCTAAAGTAATTTATGACAACAAGGTTTAAATGATCAAAGTCAGATGCAGTACCATTGCCATATTCCTCAAAGCAGGCTTGCTTATACAAGTTCTGTTTTCATTTGTTGTTGTGTTTGTTTTGTTTTGTTTTGGTTTGGTTTTTTTTAATTTCATTCATACACTTGGTTCATTATTGATGTGCAGACTGCATGGGATACCAATGCAATCTAAAAATTAATTTCTAGACTTTTTTCAGTCTGTGAAGTTTTAATGCAATTTTGTCTTAGTCATCTGGTCTTTAAAGGCAAACCAAAGGGAGGCACAGGGAGCAGGGGTCATTTAATGAAGGTGCAAAGTGTAGGTGAGGTGAATCAGGAAACACACCAAAAGCACATGCAATTTGCTGGATGTATGCATAGTGAGGGGACTGCCTCCTGAAACATGGTTAAATATGTAAACTCTGCCTAGGGAAAATGTTTATTTACCTAGATTGACAGCGATCAAGGTAAAAAGCACTCAAGATAAATGGCTCTTTAGGCAACTTTAATTTGTTGATGGATGGATTGATGGGAGTATGGTCAAAGAAATGACAATATAACTCTCTATAATGGAGATATCCTGTCTGCTGGAGTTTGCAGTACCATTTGTTCTAATTATTCCTGATCTATCTATGAGCAAACTTTGCTCCCAGTGAGACAAGTTGTCATTCCTTTTCTTTAAATAAAAAAGATGAGGAGGTAAAGTCAAGAACAATTAGAGCAAAAGATGATGACATATTCTGCAGTCAAGAATAGACTGAAAACCCTGTGTATTTCTTAAAGATGGTTTACTATATTAATTGAAATAGTTGTGCATTCTATTATGCGGTTTGTATAGGAACAGATGGCCCATTTCACAAATTAAGCCTTGTCTTTTTACATTGCTTCAGCCAAATAATGGTGAATGAACACTGCTATTGTAAATAATGCCAAGGTCAAACCTGTAGCATCAGAATGGGATATGATTCTCTGGTAGAAGTTACTGGGAAAGCAAAGAAATAAATCACAGAATCATAGAATAGTTTGGGTTGGAAAGGGCCTTTAAATGTCATGTAGTCTAACCCCTCCTGCAGTAAGCAGGGACATCTTCAACTAGATCAGGTTGCTCAGAGCCCTATCCAACTTGACCTTGAATGTTTCCAGGGATGGGGCACCTACCACCTCTTTGGGCAACCTGGGCCAGTGTTTCACCACCCTCATTGCAAAATATTTCTTCCTTCTATTTAGTGGAAATCTATCCTCTTTCAGTTTAAAACCGTTACCCCTAGCCCTATTGCTACAGGCCCTACTAAAAAGTTTCACTCATCTTTTTTTATAAGCCCCCATTAAGTATTGAAAGGCCATGAAAAAGTCTCCCCAAGGCCTTTTCTTCTCCAGACTGAACAACCTGTCATAGCAGAGATGTTCCAGCACTCTGATCATTTCTGTGACCTTCCTCTTGACCCACTTCAACAGGTCCATGTCTCCCGTGCTGAGGACCCCAGATCTGGACACAGTACTGCAGGTGGGGGTCTCACTAGAGGAGAGCAGAGGGGCAGAATCACCTCCCTTGACCCGCTGGCCATGTTTCTTTTGATGCAGACCAGGATGTGGATGGCCTTCTGGGATTTGAGTGCACATTGCTGGCTCATGTCCAGTCTGTGGACTGTGATGACAACAGTTTCTCAGGCTTACAGCAGCAGTGACACAGCTGAGGAAGAATCATGTGTGTGACTACAGTCTGTTCTGGTCATCAGTCAGAGGTGACTGGTCACAAAGCATCCCGAGGAACCACAGAAACATTGTCATTATTACTGCGCTTACTGCAGGAACAAAAGCTGCCAATCAGCAGTACAAACTGATGTCTCAGATTTTCTGATCTGCTTGAAATATGCTTGCTCCAGGACTAGCAATAAAAGAGCAAATACCAGTAGCTGCTTCCCTAGCCAAAGGGGTGGCTATCCCCAACATAACTAAAGACAGCCACGAGGTTGCTCTAAGGCAACACAGCCAACACTAATGCTTGTTTTCCAGGGGTGATAGCCTGAAGTTTCTAAAGAATCAGTTCCCTTTTAGCTTGGATTCCCAAAATTCAGGCTAACCCATATCAGTGTCACTACTGGAAATTGCATCTACAATGCAGCTTATTTTATGTGGGCTGGCACAAGGATGGGATGGCATGAGAGAGGGCTGCAGTTAAGAGCAACTGCATGTGAAACGGGTGCTGGTGTCAGCTCATATCTTTGTAGAAACCATCACCACAAACAACCTGAGTGTGAGCTCTGCATGGGCCTCTCAGAGGAAAATTCATCTTGTTGGGGGGGTGGCAGGAATGAAATTACTTGGGCACCAAATTCACTTGGCCAAATTCACAGAATGTGCAGGCCTGCCCGCCAATGTTTGATTTGCTAAATGGGAGTTAGCCAGTCCCTTCCTTGCAATGACATCGGGGTGTCATTGTACAGCCAGAGCCCTCCTCACAGATGTCTGCCAACAGCGTGGGCCACCAGCAGCAATCAGCCACCACTCTGAGACCTACTGCTGATTGCACACTCCTCTTGGCATCAGGATCAGGCTGGGGAAAAGCACCAGGTACATGCTGCAAGGAGCAGGGGACTTCCAGGAGACCATGGCTCCATTGCATTGTCCCTGCTGGGGTGGCTGGCACACGGCAGGTGATAACCAGGAGCCCTTCGACAGTTCTTGTGAGCACAGCACTGCAGGGTAACTGTGGGCACGACCCTATCCAATGCGCTTATTCACGGCTTGGATCAGCCCCAACTACATGACAAGCACATATGCTGCTGCTGGAAATTTTATGTGGAAAAAAACTAGCCTAGATTGTAGTTTATAGTTCTTTTCAGCAGGACTGCATGAAGCTAATGACACAGAAAGCCATTTGGGTTAAATTGTGAAACTGGAAGATGCAGCACCTGCTTTTATGCTTCACATGTTACTAAAAATACTTCTTCCTTTCTAAAACACAACACAAATGACAGCACAAAAGAAAACTCTACAATGACATTGGTGACATTATTAAGGGAGGTTTCATCAGTGTCCCTGTGCAGAGAAAGATAAAAAAAAATACAAACAGAGGACATAATTATGACATTGCTTAAACCCTTGGTGCATCCATGTCTGATGTAATTCATTGCCCTCCTGGTTTCTCCATGTAAAAAGGTTTTAGACAAGAGAGATGAGAATGATCCAAAGTATAGAAGAGCTTCTGTATTAGAAGAAACTAAATAACATCTATTTTTTTCTGATAAAGAGACTCCTGAGGGGAGAAACATGGCAAAAATGTGTGGAGGAGGTGAATCAAGATGTGAAGTACTTCAATAGACAGATGAGAGGACTTTAGAACCAGTACCAAATTTAACTGAAATCTAGTATTTTATGGGAAGGTGTGGTGGCCAGAAGAGGTGATTTGTTAAAACAAGAGATTACACTGACCTATCTGGGGACAGTGGCCCCAGGTCTGCTGGGGATCACACAGTGCAAAGGCCACCCAGTCTGGTTGCAGGTGGTGTTCCTGCCCATGCTGGGGCAGAGCCTGTGGTTGGCCATGTCCTCACCCCTAACCCATGTCACCTCAGGCAGTGGGTGGGTGTGTGGACCCCCTCCTCACTGGGCACAGGAGACCCTGGGGCAACTGTCTTCAGGAGATGTCTCCAGGACCTCTAAGTAGCCTTCTTGTCATGGGTGCAGCTTACACAATTCAAATACCACATTTAGTCTTAAACATTCTCACCCTTCACTCTCAAACATAAACAAAAAGCCCTGACTCCAGCAATATTTTTACCAGTGAAAAGGGAGCATTGCCAGCGAGTATGAACCCTTGTAGAGATTTTACTTTTGCTATTGATTTTATGCGTGAGATGCTTAGCTACTCTGATAATATCTGACAGTGTAAGAAGTCAGAGAGAGAACAGAAAGGTTAATAGAGTAACAATGTCACCAGGATAACTGGTAAAATATTTGGAAATAATTATTTTAAATCTGACTGAAATACTTCAATTGTTTATCAAGCTGAGAATTTTGACAAAGAAATCCTCCTCCCATTGAAGAGTTTGAGGTTTTTTATAATTGTTAGTTTTGCAAGAAGGATGCTCAAGGTAAAATGGGATGTATTAGAGAGCTATAAATGCTTCAGAAAGGAAAAACATAAATGGCAGAAAAGTGAGTAGTGAACTGAGAACATTTCCTACCTTGCTAACCGCTTGCCATGTAACTTATGTCACATTGGTACTGCAGCAGTTTCTCGAGTGTTAAAGACTCTAATTGAAAATACAGTTTTTGAATAAAGAGGCCTCTAAACAGCATTGCTCCTCTGGGACAACGCAGACCAGAAGGCATGCGGACGAGGGACAATGTGTCATCATCTCCTCTGGAGCCTCAGAAGATATGCAGCCAGACCTGCCCTTTCAACAAAAAGCTGTTCTACCAAAGCAAGGCTGTTATCTGAAGACATCCATCCACTAAAAACAAAACATAAACCCAAATGTTTTCTAGAAGAATGTTACTTTTCAAGGGTAAACTGCTTTTAAAAATAAATAGAAGTTTAGCTGAAAGTCTGGCTGTAGTTTCATGCTCCCTGGATTTGGTTGACCTCTTAGGAGTAACAGTTTGGATCTTTTTGAATTGAGGAGGGACTTGAATTCCTGTTGGTCACTTCTTGCAAGTGCTCTCCTGTCAAAGGTCTTCAATAAGAAGTAGAGGTTAATGCACATTAAAAGTGCAGGTCTGGAAAGCTGAGCTCTGGAGGATGGGCAGAAGTCAGAGCATGATTCCCACTGTTATACCAGAACCTGAAGAGGGCCAAGGTTGTAGGGCTTGCCCTTCTGTGCAACTTGTTCATCTCCATGCATGGTCCAGAAGACTTGGGCCTCACTCTGGGCTTCACACCAGTGGTCTGGCCCAGAAGAAAAAAGAGGTGCAGAGTCTGAGCTGTGCTGGACTGCCTCACATCAAATCTGTCCCCAGATGTGCCTAGATTTGGGCACTTGATTCATGTGTCAGAAATATTTATTAATTTTTAAAAAAAAGTGCTTTCCATACAGTTGTTGGAGGATTGTTTGTCAAGAGACTAAAATATCTTTCATTTCATGTACTCCAGCAAGTCTCCTGACTGTAACTGTAACCCACTCTTGTTGTCAGGGAATGTACTAGAGCTACTGCAGAGTTAGAGAACCTACAAATGTACATTTGAAGTGACAGCATAAAAAAAGTGAATGGGGTTGAAATATAATGAGCTGAGGCAAGGACAAGTAGGTAAGTCTCCACAGTCATAATTTATGTGGGATATTGTTATAGTTATTACCATGCAATTTAACAGGAATACACCAGAGCAATTTTCGTTTCTTAAAACATGCAGATGCACTCACATGTATATGAGAAAAGTCTCAGAACTCAAATCATCCAAAATAATAAAGAAAGTTATTATCATAAACAGCACAATTAACACAGGGATCACAAGGGATGAGTCTCAATTTCTGATAATCTTAAGAGAAAATGAAAGCATTATTAAAATTTCAGTGTTTAAATGGTAGCTACATGCACATCTCCGTGCACATCACCAGCACTCTGTACAGTCTCTGTCAGTCCATCCTCTACTGTTTCTGTGGCAGTTCCAGAATCAACAAAATGTTCAAATTTGAGATTTCCTGAACTATCAGAAGACACATGGAACTGAAAACTGACCTTGCTAGTTTTTTGGGTTTTTTTTAACTAAAATGGACCAGTATTCAATTACTAAGGAGGAGGAGGATGAGGAATGAAAGTTATGTGTACAAGCTTCTGGGGATTTAAAGTTGCAAAGAGAAAAAATATTGCTTTATGATGGTCTATGCTGCCACCCCTAATTTACAGGCTTCTTGCTAATGTTGCTGTCAATACAGTATTGCTCTCATCAGCTATATAAATTATTTCTACTAGTAACATGAAACACAGTGCTACCATTTCAACAAAAGGCGACATTAATCATTTTAATTTACACTTAAATTGCTGAAGATTATCCACTGTCCATTAGATTTCAACAATATCCAAATGCAAGCTGTTCTAATCATATGCTAAAATACAATAACCACTAACTCTCAGAAGCATCTGAAAAAAAAAATCTGTCACTCCCACACCGATCAAGTTTCTATTTTCCTCAGAAGTTTTTCTCTTCTGTCCCTGTGTTTAGCTGTGCTTTCAACTTAATATGCAGCCAACTCTTGACTCCTCATAGTTGCCCACTTAAGGTGAATAGCTTGTGCATATACATGTTTAGGTTTAGATATGGTTTAGAAATGATTGTTCTTCTTGGGGCATGACAATAGGCTGGAAGAGCTCCTGAGGTTTACTGTTGTCTTTAAAAATCCATTCCTCAACTTAAAAATGTTGTCCCAGATTTGGAAAGGGAGCACTCAAGTAAGAAGGAGGGATGAAGTAGAGCAGCAGTCAGCGCCATTCCTGTATCACAAAATCATTCTCTATTGGTTATGAACTCAAACAACAACAAACCAAATCTCCAGGTAATGCAGTTTAGTGGTTTTATCTTTTTCATTTTAAGCCTAGAAGTGAATTGGGACCTTTTCTGAGTTAGCCCAGTGAGACCTGTCACACCAAGTCTGCCTTCCCAGCAAAACTCCCTGCAGTTAAAACAAGAGCCCCATAAAACTCTTACAGATTAAGGCGTATGCATGTCTGTTTAGATCCATATTTTAGATACATCAAATAAAGCCCATTATGTTATTCCAGGGTGGGGTTTTTTTTGCATCATGTTTTTCTAATGCTGTGCCAGTCTGTGTCTGCAAAAATCTTCTTCCCTCTGTTTGCTGAATCATGCCTGGAATCCGTATTAGAAGTCAAGTGTAAAAAAATGGAAGGGAAGCTGTGCTACAGGCAGCTGTTGTTATCAGTGCCCTTTCTTTTTCTGAAATAAAAGTCACACAAAAACTTAAAATCTTGCTAGGCCTCTACTCCTTACTGTCAACATTGCCTCCCTTCAAGATTTGTAAAAGGGCAAATCTTTTCCTAGAAACAGCATTAACTTATTCACAAGGCTCTGAATATAGGTTTTCTGACCTACCCATAGCCAACACCTTGTACTGTGGCTTGGTGTGTTATGGTCTCTCATTAGCTTTAGGAACTGTTCCCCAGTAACTCTAAAAAAAAAAAGAAAAGGAAGAGAAACAGCAAACCTTGATGCTTAGTGGACCATTTTTTCTGCTCTAACCAAGACACTGTATAACAGAGCAAGGGAAGAGCTACTGATAGCACTTCAGAGGGAAATGTTATAAAAACACAGCTATGGCAGAAAGTTTTATAATACGATATTATTTTGAATATGAAGGAATATTCTGATAAAATATCAAGTCAATAATTAGTCTATTAATTGACATGACACTCGTTGAAATAAGTCATGATCACACTCCTTAATCATTGCACAACAATTCTTGAATAGGAAGCAAGACAGGTAAGCATAACCACATAAGAAAGTTCTACAGTTCATTTAATATATAAAAAAAGATATAGATATAGATGTATTTTGTAGCAACACTTAAAATGTGCTATGCATATATTTAACTAGCTTCTGGACCAAATCAAACTTTATTCCTCTTTCACAGACCACCAATTCAATAATCTTATTTCCCATCATCAGTGTGAGGCACCGACACATTTATCTGCATCTCTTAACAGACTCTGGAATAGGGAGCTGAAGCCAATGTCTAGCAGTGCTATTTCCCTCTCTTATTAGGAATGCACAAAGCATAGTTTCAGATAATAATGTTTCAGGAACCACATGTTCCTATCTCCAGTTGAACAGAAATAACTTTACCACACTTACCGATGAAGAACTATGGCTGTAAAGCACTTGCCGAAGGCCTGACCAGGCACTCACCAGTGCTGGTAAGCAGTGAAGCTGATTCCTAGCAACAGCTCTTTGGATTTTTTTTACACATTGTTGTAATTTTCAAACTGTGATTAACTCATCCCTTGTCATCCTTAAAGTTCTAATAATTAGTCCTTATACAGGCTAGAAAAATACTAAACAGAAACATACATGAATCTGTCAGGTATGTATGACTTGAACCTTGACTGAAACCCCTTATGTCTCTTCTCTGTTACCTCATATCCCAGGTTCTGTATGAGAATGGGGAGTTTGCAAGACACATCAATGGCTGGCAGTGGTTCATTGGTCTAAAGAGCTTGGGAGTCAAGGGTTATTGAGTTACACATCCTTAAGGATGTTAAGAGTGGCTTGTTGAACTCCTATCTGTTTTTGGGGAAGGATCTAGGAAAAAAAAAAAAGGGACCATAAAACCATAGACTGATTGAGGCTCAGCTCCATATCTGAATTTTGTGATGGGTCCCTCACTACAGAGGTAACATTTAACACTGTTATGCTACAGTGAGAAAAAAAGCAATGCTTTTTTTTTGGATACATGTAAGAATGTGGTATCTGTAAGTCAAACTACAGGCAATTCCAATAGGGAGTGGACATCACTTAAAAGACATTTATAACACTAGACCAGCTGGTAATCTGAGTACTTTAACATAATGCTATTAATATTTAGCGAGCTACTAACATGCCTGGAATCCATTGACATTTCTCATTCAAGACAAGGGTGAAACCTAAAGATGCACATTTGGTGATGTCTCAATGCTGAAATGAAATGAGGAATAGAAACCCTGTGTGATTTTTGTAATATTTTCTACTAATTAAGAGATAGGCATTTTATAAAAACTGTTTACAAGAATTCTTAATTCAGAAATCATCAAAGAAAGTCTCTGGACAGTTGACCACAGTGGAACTCTAGCAACGTTCTTTTTTTTTTTTTTTTTTTTTCAAAAAGTATTGAGAAGCAGAATCTTGCAATCTGCCCCTCAGCCTATGTTTTCCTTGCCAGTACATGGTGTGGATTTGGACAGAGGCGACTAGACAAGCACTTGAAAGAGATCTGCTGAGGGCACTTAGACAAATTGCATTAAACTCAGGCAAACTGAGGTGTATCCTCCTCTGAGCCCTAATTCTTAAGTTCTACTGTAGTCATATTAAGAGTCCTGTTGGCCTGAAAGCCATGTTGACTTCATGTCGGTTTCATGGTGACATGTCCATCTATTTTTTTTCTATATTTTATAGTCTTTAGTGCTTCAGTTACCTCTCTAACGTGTATCTGCAAAGTAATTTCTACCAATGCATAAATGGTTATTCTGCAGAATTTTACATAAATTACATCTCAGCTGCTTCAGCCAACATTAAGGTAAGCTGACTTCCTTTATACTTCTGTGATACACTTGAGAAAGTGGTGACATATCCAGAGCAATTTCTCTGCCTTGGAGTACTTTCTACATACACATAATCTCATCATCCTTTATTTTTTTTATTACTTATGTTTTTGTGTGTTGTCTTTACTTTTCACTACAGTGAAGTTATATAAAGTGATTAATGTTCTCTGAGTAATGACTTCATTTGATTTGTGAAAAAATAATTAGAGAAGAAAGAAACCGCCCTTAGAAAAAAACCCGTGAGATCAGATGGAAAGGTATGTCTTGGGCGTGGGAATGGTTACACAGTAGTTTTAGGGAAACAGTCATTTGGTGATTTTGCTCTCCTCCTCTGGTTGCTCAGTAATGACCTCAGTGACCAGTGTCTCTTATTACTTATAAAAAAAGTTTTGGAAAGAAAATAATTAGGGACCTTTGTGGACCTTGGCCACCAGATTAATCTCTATTAAGTTTCTCCAGATGTTTTGCCTGATCAGGTAAGTCCTTTCTCATAACTTTAGTATTTATCAGAGGGTTTGGTTTAGTTTCAGAGGACAAATCATCAGGCTGGCATCTCCACACCCAGGTGGGAGTGAATCCAGACTAACCTCTGCCAAAATAATAATAATAATAAAGAGAGATGTGTTGACTAATACTTGTGCTCAGCTACTTCCTCCACTGATGAAGCAGGAAACAAAGGGGAAAATTTCAGAAAACAGCAACACAATGTCACCTATCAGCACTTTCTACTATCACCTTGCAACAAGGACTTCATAGCTCAGTATTATAGATTTAGAACTATACACCTTGTGACAGACCTCAAAGCCTTTTGCCCTTTTCCATAGAATGCACTACAGTGCTAGTAAGAACATAAGGCTGTGAGACTGTGCGACCCTCACTGTCCAAAAACTGTATAGGGACCTGATCTTAAACATAAGGAATTACTTTATTCAAGACAGTGTGTTAACCTGAAATAAGATTGACATTTCAGAGATGTTCTAACTTTATTAGCTTGAAAAATTTTCCTCCTAAAAATATTTCCATTAACTTTACAAGGGCACTAGAAATTTCAAAAAGACACCTGTTCCTACAGGTTTGCACCACTACCTTTCAAGGTCAAAAGCTTATGGTTTAAGTAATACATATTACTGTGTCAGGGGACATCTCAGTTGGTACCAATCACCAAAACTACATTGGTTTATGTAACACTGAGCAATTTATCACATCCGGCAAGAATTAATGGATCATCTTCCTGCATGGTTAAAACAATAATTTTCACCTAACTTTTAAATAAAAAATCCTCTAAAAACTCAGTATTAAAACAGGTCTATCTATTTTTCCATCCTAAGATTCTTCCTCTCCAGTTAAAATACCCTGGCTTTTCTAGGACACAGCTTTATATTTCATTTGGTCTGAGAATCCAGTCACCAGGATAGGGTACAATATGAGTAATATCCTACAGCTCCAGTGTGATCTCAGAGGCTTTCAGATGGAGATTTTTTAGAGCTGAAACCAGTTCTATACAGTTCTGAAAAGTGTCAAGACAAGTTCTGACATTATAAAATATTTATGTCTAACCTGGGAACTTGTGCAGCAGCTGAAACAGGACTGAAAGAAAAATAGCCAGTCGGTATGGTGTGGGTATACATATAAATACTGTCATACACTCTTGTGTTGCACAATGGAATCTTAATTTTGCTACAAAATCATATTGCTTCAATTTAAAAAACAAGATCCCCCTTTAAATCCACAAAAAAAAATAAGAGTTAGGAGCTATACTTTAGATCTAATTCCACTCTCCAGCAAAGTCAGGATATAGAGGAGGTTGATTCCTTTATCTTAGAAGCACTTGTTAGTTCATAATCCAAGTGTCCTATACCAGCTCATTTAAATAGAAGTGATGAGAATTTTAAGTCTTGGGGAAAAATCCCCAGGACTGTCAAGTGTGAGATTTCTCTATTTACCTTCCCAAAGTTTCTCTGTCTTCTCTGAATGCTAAAATCCATACACATATATTTGTGATGTCAAGAAAAATATGTGATTTTAGAAGCTTCTCATCATTTACTGTTGGAGAACCAGCTGGGACACATATTTAGTATTGATTAATTGTTATCTTAATATAATATTTATATGTCCAGCATCTATTTAATTAGGTGGCTAGTTGTGGTAGAAACCACAGGGAGATTATCTATTTATTTATTATGAAGAAAACATGTTCTCAAAATCTTATTTACTTCTGAAAAATGAATGGAGACTGGGTAATGAGTGCCAGGGATGAGTAATCAGTGCCAGGTTAGTCATGCTTCAGTGGCCTGCAAGGGATGGGAAGCTCACTGACATAGCTGCTCCTCAGCCCAGACTTACCCTCTGCCTGGCTCAGTGTCTGGTCACTGTGGATTCCCACTGTGCTGTTTTCCTCCGCCTCAGATGGCCATGTCAGTCGAGCGGATATTATCTGTTTCTGGCTTTTTGAGGTAGATGTCTCCTTGTTCATCTTATAAAGGTGCTTCAGTTGTACCTGTGACAGAAGCCATAATTCAGAGTGGCAAGTGTTATTCCATCAGACATACCAGTGAGTTTTCACAGTGATATCTCAGGCAAATTTCCTAACTATGTATTTGTTGATGGAGACTTGGCGGCTACAAGCTTATGAGTGAGAGCAGTGCACTCTTTCCAGGAGAAAAGGTGGCCTC